>JAAAKE020104908.1:0-61629 GCA_010014785.2 Anisolabis maritima
CACTATGGATAAAGATCATGACTCCATGAATTTTGAATAAGTTTTTTTTTGATATAATATTAAAACAAAATATCGAATAATAATGAAAACAAATTATGAATATTTCTATTTGCAAATGTTCATACAGTAATAAATGATCTATAGCTCGAGTTTAAAATAAATTCTGAAGAATATAAAATAACTTAATATTTCTTGATAATTTCTATCATTTAAAATTTTTTCCCACTCTATTATAAAATTTATTTTTATTTATATATGTATTTTCTTTTTTTTGAAATTTCGAGGGGGGGGGCGGAAGTTGAATCTCGATACCCCCCCTGGCTACGGCCCTGTTCACGAGTGAATTTTATAATTCTAGAGGGAAACAAAAAATATTTTTCTGTATGACATTAGGTTATTTTCGGTTTTTAATAAACGCAACGCTCTTATCATGGTTTGGATTTCTTCCTGGCACTGACCTCTCTGAACCTAAAGATATTAAGACGCGTAGCCCCCTCTCACCCTTCTATTATTCATACTCAATAAAAAAAAAGAAGAGATAATCCTGCACTGAAAATTAAAAATATTTTTAATCAGTTATCATCTTTATTAAGCAAAAATTCCGAATGAATCTCCATGCCTTCTTCTTAATGATAAATCTAAACAAGATAGAATCAAAGATGATTTTTGAAATTTTTTTTTTGTTGTGTTATTGTCTTTATTAAACATCAGTATTGCTTTAATCTCCATGCCGTCCTCACTGATTAAATAGATTCAATGAATCTAATGGACAGAGACAATCTTAAAAGGTATAATATATAAGCCGTATACTTTTTAAAAATCAAAAATTGTAATCATCTTTATTAAACAGAAACGTTTTGATAGAATCCGCAAGCCTTTCTCAATAAGATACGATAAATATCACTATTATCTTCCTTGACTGTTTAATCATACAACGCATTTATTAACTTAATAATAGACTGAGAGAACGAATCGGACAGTCGCACAGCCTGATGGATAAACCTACTTAATAAAGCGATATATCCTCTTGTTGAATTAATAACACTGGACTTTATTCATAATCTTCTTACTTGACTGTTTAATCCCCTGTGACTTGATTAGTTTAACTGAATGAAGAAAGAGGCTGGCTGGCCCGTCAAATAGCCTGACACCTAATTAAAAAGCAACAAAAAATTAGCATCAAGAGACACGAAATGTCAATCTTAGATCAGGTAATACATGTTCACCATCCACGTACTCATCAAGTTTGAGGCCCTGAATGAATTCTACCCTGAATATTAATAAATAAGTTATTCTCATTCGTTTATAAAAGCATTTCTTTAATTATAAATAAGCCATTTATTAATAATTTAACGATTTAATTACCAGTACATATAAAAATGGAGCTTTATTAATTTAACATGGTGTTTTAAGGAGACATATGAACGCCATCCGAAATAAATAAAACATTTTTTAATTGGGAGAAAATATAAAAATTCAATAAATACCCTGTATAAATGAGAAAAATATGCAATATAAAACAATTAATGAATAAACAATGCATATAAAACTTGCTTTAAGAATTTGGAGGGACTTAATTTGAGAGAGGCTCATTTGTCGTTAACTTAATTATTATTTTTTACAATTAATTTTTACAAGAATTAAAATAATAATATATTCTTCTTCTTCATATATGCAAAATATGCATATAAAATTTGACAAATAATGTTTAAATCAGGACTTCCCAACTTTTTTGTATTTCTCACCCATAAAGATTTATTCATCCACTCCCTAGAAAAATATATAATTTTAATAACATTGATATATCAGACTATTCAAGAATTCACTTTAAACATTATTAATTATATACATTCACTTTTCCTTGCACCTCAAGAATATTTTTTCCTCTAAATGGCCACAAATGCCGAAAAAGACTTAAAAAAAAAAACTTTTAGTATTTCCCATATTAGCTTTAATAGCGCTCCTTCCAATGATTTTTGGGACCCTAATATTTTTTGTCTGCATCTATTTTTCTTATGTTCCCGATACACTTGGAACAAGACTAATTTTCTCATTACTAAAAAAATTATGGGAAATTTTGAATAATTAATATCAAAATACCTTTTATGTTATTTATAAGTATTTACCTATTTTTAAGTAGGGGTGACATTTTATTTTTGATCTTTTTTTCTTATTTATAATCAGTATTTTCGAAATTGTTTTTTCGTCTCTTCGCACCCACACCATTTGTTATTTCGCGCCTTCTGAGGGGTTTTGTCCCACAGATTGAGAATCACTGATATAACCTAACGTTTCATTAGATTCAAATCAAACAAATTTCTCAATTACATTTGACAGTCAGCTAAAAAGGGAAGGAGCGAAGGGAGACTGGAAAGGTGGTGTCGTTACGATTCACTATGACGTTAAAATAAACGTTGAGTTGATGACTCCCTGTCAGCAAAAGACTAAACGGCTGTATTTTTGTTTAAGATGCGACAAGTTTCTAAGAAAAGATCAAATTCATTTGTATTCGCAAATAATGTTTTTATTTGTTGTCTCCTTTCTAATTAAGATTTAATTTTTTAACTAATTAATACGTTTCATGTTTTGTTCTACCCACTTCTAAAATAAAAATAAAATTCCTAAATAAATATTGTTTTTTCCCAGGATGGGTGAATTTCTACGAAAAGAATAAGATTTATTTAAGAATAATTAATTAAATTGAATTTAAAAATATTTGAATTTCTTTTTATAATTATCCTAGGAATAAAACAAAATCATTACTAATGCGGGATTTTGAAACGTTTTATCTATTCTTTAATTTTATCTAAGCAACAATAAGTAGAATAGAAAAATAATTTGAGAAAATATAGTAGGAATATCATGATTGCATCATCATTGAATAATAGTATTTGAAATTTAGAGAAAATTCATATTCAACGAACTTTAAAAATGGAATACATATCTGCAAAAAATTTTTAAATAGGTTCATGGCTACATGATCAAAATGGGCGTCGAAATTTTGAAATTTTTTTATTTGAATTATGGAGGGGATTCCCGGAGGATTAGTAAAAATTTTAAATATCCCTCAACATTCCTTGAGAGACAAAGCTTACCATGTCGGATCTATCACTTTTTGTATTCCTAGTGATGTATTTTTTGAATGCTTAAATAGGCCTAAAAGGTGATGGAATAATCGTTTTTAAAGAATCTGCTTATATCCTACAAATATTCATTAATTGATAAAAATTTCACTCTCCTTAAAAATAACAAAATTGAGCTTATGCTCTTGTTGAATAAATTTGAGATTAATAATTTAACTAGTAGAAGGGTTGATCGAGGAGGAGGAGGAGACCGAACATCCCAGTCAAAATGTATGTTGAGTCGTTTTGGAAATTGAACTATACAATAACTTTTGTATAAAAATTTATAATTACAAAAAATAAATTTGTAAATTTATCCCTCTTGAAAAAATTGTAGCCAAATCGTTACGATAGGTTAGAAATTCAATTAAAAATTAACTAACAACTAGGGATTTCAAAATTTGTCCTCTCTTGTCAAAATAAAATTTACTAATAAAACTCTTTTGTTTTTAAAACGAGAAAGAAAAGTCTTAGCCGGTCCTTGCTCTGGTTTGGAAACCCGACCGTAAATTAAAATCCCATCTATTCATTGCCTCTTCATTTATTAATGAGACAATAGATTATAGTATTCAGTTTATATATAATTATGTTAATTTTTACCATTTTATAACAAAAAAATTGTTAATAAATTTTCGACATGAATAAAGATAGGAATATTTTTTTAATCTTTGAAATCAGTTGATATATATAATAATAAAATTGTTGTTCCAAAATATGCATAATAATTATAAAAGAGAATGGAATTAAGTATATAATTAATAAATTTCCATTTTTGTTTAAATTTTATATTTAGTTTGTTTCATAAAATTGTAATTTTAATATCCTATATTATATAAAATATTGATTTAATATTTACCGTTTATTTATAGCCCATAAACAACAAATTTACTCAGAAAGATTACTAATATAAATTCATATATTATATACAGAGCTCAGTTCTTCCTCTACCGTCCCATTTACTCCTCTCCATTCAGACTAAGAAATCAAAAAAAAAAAACTATTCTATTTTAATAATTTATATATGGACAGAGAGAGCTTTGTTTGAAATAGCTGGTGGTTTTCAAACAACGCCCTTTAGACTGTAAAGAGCAAGTCAATATATCGTTTTATGCCCAACCAAACACAAACTCATCTCCCAATATGTTTAATAATTTATATTTTCAAATTTATTATATTATTTTTGAGTTTTCTTATTTTATTATTCCACTAATTAAATAATAAAATTCAACTGCATTCCATATACCATTAAATACACAAATTTCTTCGTTTTTGCTTGTTGGGAGGTAGGCAAACCAAATGACCAACTCAATGGATTTTTTGGTTACTTGCTCCAGAGCTCCTCTAGTATGACACACCGGAGCTCAGTCGTTAATTTCTTAAAAAATTTAACAACTATTCATGCGTAATCCACTCTAGAGGAGCAATTATTCGAAGTTCAACCGATGGTATATAGGTGATGATTATGTTTATCTCTATTATATTATTACCAAAGACTTGCAAGTTTATAATCACCTGTCGGTTACATTGAACAAAACTCAAGTTTTCGATGCCAAAATGTGTTTTGAATTTTCTGGAACCTATGGATATGTGCGTGTAGAGTGGCGTAGCTAAAGAGCAGAAAGGTTCTTCGCAGACATTGTTTGGGTCCCATGTTGACAAGCACTAATTTAATTAGGTACTTATATCAGTTTATTTTATTTAAAAATTCCCTTTTCTTGCCATTTAAATAAGTAGTAGAGTTGCCTGACTGTTTTATGGAGTATAAATATGAAGCAATACATAACGCTCGTCCAAAATTTACAAATTCTCATCCAAATCCCTCTCTCTCTCTTTAGAAAATTTAAAATATTGATGTGATATAAAAAATATCATATGCTATTTTTATATACATTTTTTATAGTGTTTTTATATAAAAATAAAAATAAAAAATTATATGAAAAATATTTTGAATAAACGATAACCATATGTGCTTTTATAATAAAGGACTTTCATTTATTTTAGAATGATGTCTTTAAGATAATAAAATTTGCAAATTCGTTGATTGGACGAGAATCTCATCCCTTAGGCTAAACCCAGCTGATGCCATTTCTACTAAAATACAATTTTTTAAAGTAGAATTTGATTTAGAAAATATATTGTTGTTGTAATTTTTAAAATTACTTTTAATCCCATCCACCTTGCTAAGGAGATGAATCTGTGTGAAAACAAGCTTAAAAAACTGCAGGTACAGACAAATATCAAGATTCAAGGTCTACCTTTGATATTCAAAATCTCGGACATGTTACGAAATTAAAAAAAAACGTTGTGGACTTGAAAGGCTTGAATAACTTTTGGGAATTTAAAATTCAAATTAAATAAATAAGTGAATTTATTTCCTCTATCTGCTTAAAATAAGCCCTCAATTTCTTCTTCCAAAAAACAACACACATACATAAATATAATATAAATTAACAAGAAATAAATAAATGAATTCTAAAAAAAATCATACCTTTTCATGAATATTATTATAATTTCGAACTTAAAAAATAATTCGCGATCAGTTGTTAGATTTTTATCAACTAAGTTTTCAAAATAATTTTTGTGATAATTCAGGAGACATGGAAAAAAAATTAGAAAAACTAATTACTGAAACCAAAATAAGATGAGGATACAAAAATTAAATGTCTCTGTTGAAGAAATTATTAGAGCACCAAAAAATCAGGGGTGGAGGATTCGTTATGGAAAGGAGGGTATCAAATATTATACACTATTTCAGTGGTTCCCAAAGTGTGGATAAATTACAAGGTATTGCTATTATTATGCATGAAATTACTGTTTGAGTTTGAAAGAGACTTTGCAAATATTAAAATATGATTATAAATATTGTATTAAAATTGTAACTCTCCAATAATCATAAACGATGTAATATAAACTATCTAATAGACAATAAACATTTCATTTTAAATTAGATAATTGTTCCTCAATTTAGAAAACACTGGTCTATTTAATGAAGCTTTAGTACTCGGCTCAAGGCAAAGGACCAGGGCAGACAAATGCATCGTCGACTGATAGGAATAAGCAACCATAATGTTTTTGTGAAAATCTGGCAACATGGGTGGTTATCATAGCAACGACTTTTCTCAGGGCGCGCAGCGAGTGGTCGGTTAACCCCACGCCTCCACATACTTAATATTGAAATTTCATTAAATAGGGTATAAAAAGTTGAAAATCGCAGTTTTAAAAAATAATTTAATAATGTATAATAAAAAAAAAGATGCAGACTGTAAGCTTCTTGTTTCAGGGACTTTTTTGAAAACTAAAAACTAAGCAATCAGACGTTTCTCTCTTGTGTTGTTCTTTTCATACATTGGTAATTATGGCACTTCATGGATTTCAAATGATCAAAAGAAAATAGATACCTATTTTTTAGGTCTTCCTCTCCCTTTCTCTTCGAATTTTTCATCATCGATAGTTTTTTTTGCCATAAGCTATATCGTTTTAAATTCAGGCTTAGAAAGTTAATTCCCTTAATCCTCTCAGTTAATCAAAATGCAGATCTTTTAGGAAGGGATTGTGTTATTTACGTGACCAAAGGCTGAAAATAAAATTATCACAGAATAAAAAGAATAGGTCTATTTATCGGAAACCTAGAGGACGTCTACAAACAAGATGTTCAGAAGGCACCAAGCGAATAATGGAATGAGAGAAGATTGCCGATTGGTTTTGATCGTGAGAAATGGAACAAATGAGAGAGGGAGAGAGAGGCTTATCTCTTAAGCACAAACAAACTGAAGATGATGATGATACATAATAACCCTGGCTTCCCTATTCCCTCATACATATTTTAAAACACTTCCTTCCACATCTCCATCAGACTTCCTTCCTATATATTATTGATTAATTAAGTAACAAAAGACTATAAAAAAACTTTAGAAATCTGTTGTAAAGCTTTTTTATTGTTACGCTGCGTTTAATTTGCTCCGGATGAGTTAATTGCCCAGATAAGGTGTATTTAAACCTATAATAATACTGCAATGTCTAAAAACAAATAATTTAAAATTAAATAAAAATAGGTGGCAAAAATTTGGGATTTGAAGTTTCCACAGTTGTTATCGTTAATAAATTAATTAAATTTTCGGTTTAGCTTCGCTCTTTTTTGTCTTTTCTACATCGGATAATTAGTAGATAATAATTTTACTATACCTGTTATCCTTCTCTATTTATTTATATTAATTTGTACAATTAAAATAAATTTATTGCTCAGGACAGTAAGTGAAACACTGATGAAATAATAACTAATTGTTCGAATCATCATTTTGAACAATTTTTATTTGAAAAAATTTAATCCTTTACCCTTTAGATTTTTCTAATTGAGTCAAATTTTTTAATTTAGTGTCGAAACTTCACCGGAGTTTTAACTTTTTAATTTTAAAATACATTTATTTTATAATTGTCCTTTGATTCCAGTAAATTGGGAAATTACTATTCCCTGCTTGGCTTAATTCACAGATTAGGCAAAAATTTTATAAATTAGATTATAAAAGAGATATTTGACAATTACATGAATTTTTTTCCATAAAATCACCTATATAATAAAAATTCAAATATCTCTACTATTTGTTTTCTGAATTTAACCATTCTGGACTTTAAATATTTTGTATAATAATACTAGCTGCGCAGCCCGCCTTCTTTTTTTCTTTTGAAAATTTACTACTCCAAGTATATTTCCTCTCTTTCTGTTATTATCTTGAGTCCTAATCTGTTCTCAGCTCCACTATTTCTTGCTTCTGGTCGTTAATTATGTGCAAGTTATCATTCTCCTATCAAAATGTATATTTTAAAAATTCAGGCGAATGAAATTTTGGAATTTTTGGAATAAAAAATAAATGTCGCAAATAATATAAATAATATTATCTAAAGAATATATATATATATAGGCCTATATACACTGAATGTGTATGTGTTGAAATAATTTGATGGCCTTTTGTCAAACCCAAACTGAGGAGGAGAAAAAATTTTGAAAATATCATCCCAAGCAACATGTAAAGTACCTCTTAGAATAGGAATTTTGTACAAATCGTTTCTTAATGTGCGTCTACGGCATAAACTGAATATAAATTCCAACGAATCATAATTCTCCATTAAGCTTCTTGTTGATCTTCTGTCAGTTACGATTTAATATATTAAGATTAATATTTCAAAATTTTTTCAGCCGACAATTTTAACAAAGAAAATATTAGAAAAGAAATATTAAGCCAATTAAAAAAATCAAGCTATATAAAATATGATAGCTTTCTCCCCAGCATATTCTGTCCAATTTTACATTCAGAACACAAATTTTGGAAATTCATCTTAATATTATACAGTGTAATTTTCAACTGTCAAACCCCTAGCTATACTTTATTCATACTAAATGGTACGGATTAACAACTGACAATGTTTTTAAACATTTAAAAATTACACTGTATAATTTATACATTTAAAAAAATGGAAACATATGTATGGGCGCTATATATATATTAATGGAGTGAATTCCACAAAATTTTGCCCAGTGATTCTTTTTAAAAACGTAATAACTTTTAAAAAAATGTAATAAATTTTTAAATAAATAAAAAATCTTTCATTTAATAATTATTAAATTAAATAATAAACAGAAAACCCATATGCTAATAATAATTCTTATAGCATTTAACATATACGAGCAATTTATTTTTGTTTATATACTTTTTGGGGTTAAATTTGCACCCACGCATCGCGTCTTGTCCCGAACTTGGTAATAAACTAGCTACGCCTGTGGATAGGCAATAGAAGTTGTACAATCACTACGCTTGCCTATCTAAAGTTACTTTAATACATTCGATTTTTCTGAGGACGTCGGCTTTTATTTTTAGCCATGCTATTATCCTAATCCTGTTTTCATCTCCCGGTGTCCCTAAAGCATTTCATGGGGCACGAAAATATCTCTTTAATTATGTAAATAAAATTTGGAGACTGCAAAAAAAAATTATAAAAAAACCCAAGAATGAATTCATTTTTTACTTGTATAAAATCTACCCCGTTTTTTTTTTTTTTTTACAATTATTTGATCATTCTTAATTGATTCAAAAGTATAGTGAAACTCCTTGCAAATTTATTTTCCTTTTTTTTAATAAACAAAAATGTTTTTAAGTTGATTTTAAAAATTAAATTTTTTTTTTTTATAATTTCTACTCTTAGTTTTGGAATTAAAGCTTTCACAGATGTTATCATTAATAAATAAAGTATATTTTGATTAACTATGGTTTATTTGTATTAAATACAATCATTCGGCTATTCATTATTTACCCTTCGTCAAATAAAATTTAAATAGTATTCACAAACTATTTTACATCACTTCAAATTGTAGATATCTAGATGTAAGATTCTTTGCTATTTGTAGCTGAATTATACCTGAAGAAGGCCTTCAAATGAGTGGAGGAATTGTTGTATTTAATAAAAATAAACCACACTTAAACTGAAAATGTATTTTATCTATCTATATATTCTTAGTTGTCCATAATAATATGTATAGAAATTTTGTATTAAGTCACACCTTTTTTATTATTGCTAAATCCCTTAACACTAATGATCTTTCCTACCTAAAATACAATTTTTGGTTTTATGCTTTTCGGGAAAATAAATTGGAATGTTTTTATAAATTGTTGAATAAGGTGATTTAAGACGCCTACCTGAGTACATTGAACCCAAAATTGACAAAATAATCATTCCAGGCCCATCCATCATATTAGGCTATTATTAAATACTATTTATTCTGTTCTATAAACATGTTTTTTATTTAAACAAGATTGCAAGATTGTATTGATATTAAATAAAAAAAATATCATCCTTACATTTTCAGATTTTTTTTTTAATTTTTACCAAATCATTTAATTAATCCAGGATTTTTTTCCTTTTAAAAAGTTTTTTTCGCCCTCTTTTTATACTATTCAGAGCTCAAATTTTTCTCCATATCCTTTCATCCGTTTAATAGATTCACAAATTTCTTAGTATTAATAAATTTGTTTTTATATGAATATCGTAAGATGAATCAAAAAATACCACTTGGATGAAATAAATGATAACTCGGATGTAATATTCCTGCTTTTCTCAGAAACCATTAGACCAAATTTTGAACAGAGATTACGAATTTATTCTTAATTAAAATATAAACTCAATGTACTTACATAAGCCGCTTTAGTATTTAGGTCATTTTAAATACTTCCAGGATATTATAAATAGAATTATTATATTCGTGGGTAATAATTTTATTAACGCTTGTATAGAAATTTTGACGAATCAAGTGGAAAAACATGTGAAATTTCAGTATCTAATAATTATGGATATAAGGATTCGGAATATATAAATAATATATTTATAATTGAAAAATATATACAAAATTTTGGAATAAAAAATGAGTAGGATCAAAGCTGCCTTTTAGTAAAAACATATTTTAGGCAACGTTCAGGTCCATTTCTACAAAAATCCGGTGTGACTAAACGTACTTTCCCTTACCTAAGGTAAGGGAAGTTGAGTGGTGTGCTGTCACATCGGTTTTTTACGTCTGGCCTCCTAGGTAGCCGTTCAATATACAGCCAATTTATTCGACATTGATTAATATCGTTAGTTAGAGTTAGTTTAAAAGAAAATCACAAAAAAAACCTATAAACATACAAAAGAAAAATAACCCCAAACAATTTTGGAGCGGATAAGGGTTAATATATTTCAAAGATCATTCAATAAATAATTTTTTTTTCTGAATTTTAATCAAAATCATAATCAAAATTTTAAGAAAATAGAAAGAAAACTTAAAAATTAAATCAGTAAAATACGTTGGCCGATTTTATTCAAAAGCTTTGAGGTGCAAGCCACAGGGGAACCTAGCTTAAATATAAAATTTCAGTCTCGTATGTTTTTTCGTGTTTAAGAAATCTTGTTCAATCACATATAGACACACACAGAGACAGACAGACCATTTTGCGAGGCCCATTTTTTGACTTAAGGGTATATTTTCGTTGAAAAATCTATATATCGATTTTTTTGCGACCACAATACTTTCTCACTTTATATTGCATATATATAGGTAAGAGAAAGTAAAAAGAAAAAGGCAATAAATGTAGGTCAATGTACTTATCATCGAGAGAGTAAATGGACAAGTGATTCTATTGTATAGTTCGTCTTATGTTTTTTCTTTTTGCCTGTATTTCAAGGTTAGAATAGAAAATAATAAACGCGACTTAAAGAGGAAGATGAATAAATTTTCATGACAGGATTCAAATAACTGACCCTGGGATTATGAAACGAGTTTTGTCTCAAGCTCTAAGGAATAAGGGCAAAATAAAAAATAATTAAAGATGAAAATAAATCATATATGTAATATTCAACATTTTAACAAGCCTCTTCTCGTTCTCAAATAAATAATATATTTCCACATTTTACTTAACACACAACAGCATCTCTTATCATCTTAATTTCTCTCAGTTTACATATAAGTGACCTCCAAACTACGGCCTTCGGGTCGAGAATTTTCATTAGGCCCTCCAATAAAATCAGATTAGCGATTATACTAAAATACCCTAATTTATTTCCAATTTTGGGACTCTATAAACACACTTTTTCGAGTATGAAATATCTCAAATCAAAATCAGGGGAAAATTTATCTGATGAACAAGTCGCTTCTTGTAAATGGAGAAAATTTAAAACATTTTAAGTACGAATATATATAATAATACAATAATGATATTTTATTTGTTGACCAAAAAATTGCGGCCTTCACTCTTATTTCAGCAATGTCAATCCGGCCCCCGGGCAAAAAGCTTGATGGCCTCTGATATAAATTATTATAATATATATTGATACTTTCAGCATTTTTTTACAAATTATTTGTGAAATGGTTCCTGACAATAAGTAATTAATTAGCGCAAACATATTTTTATAAAATCTCGACATCGATTGTTTTTGCAATCGCAATACTTTCTCACATCTGTCTGTATATGTGTGTGTGTGTGTGTGTGTGTGCGAACAAAATTTCTCAAAAATGAAAAAACATACGAGGCTGAATTTTTATATTTAAGCTAGTTTCCCTCGTGACTTGCACCTCAAACCTTTTGAATAAAATCGGCCAAAAAGTATTAGTACTTTCGATTCGATTTTTTCAAAATTCGCTCAAACGATTTCATAATTTTAATGAAGTTCATAATTCAATTATTTATTAGATAATCTTTGAAATATTCTAAATTTTACCCCACTCAAAAATTGTTTGGAGCACACTTTACTCTTGTACGTTTTTGGGTTTTTTTGTTAATTTCTCTTAAACTACTCTAAGAATTTTGATTATATTGACTGTACATTGTTCTTGTAAGAGATGAATTAGAGTAAGGCTACCTAGGAGGCCCGTCACAAAAATCTGGTGTGACAGCACATCACTCAATTTTTTTATCCTTAGGTAAGAGAAACTTGTGTAATATGGGTTTAAGTTACACCAAATTTTTTAATAAAAAGGTCGTATTAAGCTTACTTATATTTTATAATACTTTTTTTATAGACATATTTATAATAAAATAATTAGGAATTATATTAACAAAAAATAAAAATGCTTCAAGACTATATTTGAACTTTCATTAATCTATTCACTCTTTATCTTTAACAATTGGTATCCTTCCCGTTAATTCTAAATTCAGAAAAAAATTGAGCTTATTATTATTAAACAAATTTTATAAAAAGATCATAATCAGACGATTCAAAGTAAGCCATAAGGTTTTTATTACTTTCTCTTATTATTATTCTCTAATGATTAATCAATGAACTTAAAAATTTTAATATTTTCCCCTCATAATTTGTTCGTTTCAAATGTAAGTTATTCATAAGGAGACGAACTTTATATCATAATCATTTAAATACACTTGTAAACCAATCAACTCTTACTGCCTTTAATGTATTACCCAAAACATCCCCGCTGCATTATTTATTTGGCTTATCTCTTCCCATTTTCAAAAATATTTTGCTTATTTGCCGTCTTCTTGAAACTCTACAAAATTTGAATGAAATTATCACACCAAAGAAATTTATTTTGTTAACAAATAAAAGTGTGAAATTGTAATTACTGCGTCAATAAAATTTATATTTGTTGACAATATTCGCAGCGGGTGTGTGTAGGAGAGAACATCTGCCAACGTGGGTAGTTACATAGCAACGACTTTGCCCAAGGCGCGCTCTGATTGGTCGGTGAACTGTCATTTCTTAATTCCTCATTCCATGACTTCACATGCCCAATACTGAAGTTATATTAAAATATAGAGTATAATGTTAAAGCGGCTAATGTTTGCAATCAGTTACTCAGGACAAATTAGTGGAACTTCCTTAATATAAGATGTGGGTAGTTTCTGAATAATCAATTTTTTATAATAATTTCCAAAGAATGTTTTCATGTTTTTTCTCTAAAATTGTGGATTTGCGATCTCCAGGGACCCCGAACAAAGCTCTGTTTGGCCAACGTTAGCAATACTATTTATTAAAAACAACAAAGAAACAAAAATTGTATGTAAACAGAAGCACAAAACAAAAAAAAAATTGGAAATTTAATAAAAATTATATAAGCAAAATAACAATTGTTTTGCCGCTCCCTTAGATTTCTTCTTTGCCACACCTGAGCCCTCTACCCCATGATTTCGGATTCAGTGGGTTAGATAAATTTAAACTTTCACGTGGCATATTTATAATTAAACAACATAAAAGTTGTTTAATATAGTATTAAATTTGTAATATTTCGCTTTCTGTTTGATATTCTTACTTGAATACTGCAGGCATTTTTTGGAAAGACGTGAGTTCATTGATTGACGTCCGGATGAATTGTTAATTGTTCTTTATATAGATAAAGATTAGATTATATTTGTAAATTGTTGAAAATTCGTAAAATTTTTTGATAACTTAATCTTTCTCTAATGAGAGAGGGAGAAAAAAAAACGAATGAGATCTTTCGAAAAATTAATGCCTGTCTGGCATAAAAACGTAAAAAACGTCTGAACCAATTAAGATGAAACTTTGTAAATGTTTGATTTATGACCTGAGGTAGAATTTAGTCTAAAAAGAATATACAATTTCCATTTAGGAGGGGAGAGGCTTTAGCGAAGGGGAGCTCGAAAAATATATAATTTATACCGTCACTCGACTTATAAATTTCCTCTAAAGCTTTATTTTAATGAATCATATAACCCTAATTTTTCTCACTTATTTTTGATATGTTAAAGAATGTTTGACTCCATAATAAATTTCGTTGTTTTAAAGGAAATTAAGTTTCATTAAAAGAAAATATTTCTAAATCATTTTCAAGATTTTCATGAGGAATAATTGTTCATTCCTATTATAAAATCTGATAATATTGTTGATTATGGTGACCAACCATACTCCTTTTAAGAGTTTTACTTTTTATAAATCCATACTTCAAAAATACTTCATTATTGAAAAAGAACATCTTTCGTTGTATTGTACGAAGTTAAGATAAATGAAACAATGAAATTTTATATTATTTAATCTTAGGACGATTAATTTCACTTTATATCATCATCATCACGTCGGCTCAAACATATTGAATAAATTTTTGTTAGATATAGCTGACCTGATGATGCCATATAAAGCGAAATTAATTGCCCCAAGCATAAATAATAATATAATATTTTGTTGTTGTACTTCTTACTCTTCTTTACTTTTTGATTTATATTTTATTAAATTCAATAATTGGCTCTAAGTAGTCCAGAGACACCGATTTAGAAAACTATGATTTTTTAATTTTATTATTATTGTTAAAAGACAATAAATGTTTGTTTTTTTTTTTTTTTTTTTGTTAGTTTTAGTTAACATTTATATTAGAAATTATTGGTGATTTTTAAATAATTGTTTTCCCTAGTCGCAAATAGTTTGCCACATCAAACAAATATATAACAATTCTATAAGGACAATTTAATGATCTCTTGATAGAAAAAAAGACGTTCTAAGGCAAAGGAAAATGAGCAGTGAAATTGCTAATGTTAGGCAAAGAAAGAACTCACTGTAATGCTATTGTCTTTGAGTAGGGAAGTTTTACCTCATCCGGCGTATTCCACTTCCCGATTATCATACATTAACTTCTATCCAAGATATTTATTTCTAAACACTAAGAGAAGTGCAAAATGGGTAGATAAATTCTTCACATCAAAGCGCTCAACTTTTTAATTTCGTAACAATTCATAACTTAATAAATTTCAAAATAATATTTTATCAAAAATAAGCATATCATTATCTAAGTTTTAAATATATTCTTATTATTTAAATGAGTAAATGTGGCTTGAATATTTTTCTTGTACAAAGTTTGTTTATTTACTTTCTCATCTCCTTTCTGCTATTTTGTCTCAATTATTCATGTCTTTATTCATTTATTCCATAATTTAAAATGGAATATGTGATATCATTTGATGCATAAATTCGTTCTTTTTTCCTTGGTGAAAGATAGATAACACAAATGACAACTCATTAGAGGTTTTGAAGAACTCTTAAACAATTAATCGAAAATTCCATTAGATGATTTTGGCTACAAACGTTTCAGACTTTATGATAGACAAGTTGGGATAAAAGGTTTAGTGGTAATTATCATGATATAATATATCCAGTATTATTGACAAGTTTTATATGATGGCATATTATATATGATAACAAATGGAGAAGTTCAAACTCAATTTAATGAAACTTTAGTAAAAGGAATATGGAGGAGTAATGCCAGTACGTCGACTAATTAGAGCATGCCCTGGGCAAATTCGTTGCTCTGGTAACAATTCACATTGTCAAATTTCCATAAAAACACTACGGCTGCTCACTTAAGTGCCAACTTCCACTGCGAACACTGGCAACGTTGCCGTCAAAATGCCCTTGCGCCAATCGCCCAATACTAAAGCTATATTAAATAAACTATTACTATGTACCTGCAAAGAATGAGACAGCAAGATTTCAAATGAAATCGGCCCACCGGATATGATACTTAAAAAAATTTTTTTTTTATTTTTCAAAAAATTAACAATTTTGATTAAACCTCTATCTCCAAATTAATTATCTTTGCAATTCACTTCGACTATTTACCTCTCTGGCGCTGATAGACTTTCAAAACCGAGAAAAAATATATACAAAAAATCTGTGGTATAGTATACATATACAACTTTCTCTTATGAGATTTTAGATTTTGTAACAGTGGTGATAATTTGTCGAAAATCTGGATTTCTGAAATTTGTTAAACGCCCTAAAGTAACCATTAATAATGATAATTTTAACAAATTACTTTTTTTTACATCGTCGGTTCTGACATCATTAACGCCAAGGGGAAAGTTAACAATTTTTTTACTTCTAATTTAAATCCCCAAAACGGCATTTTTTTAGTAGTTATTTAATATCTCTTTTTAAAATCGTAATTTATTTTTCCTCAAAATGAATTTTCGGAAAATATTGAATTTTTTATTATTTATTACCTCTAAGTGGTTAAAAAAAATTTGAATAAATGATTTATCATTAAAATTCATATTCCCTTTTGATGAACTTTCGTTATCTTTTGATTTAATAAATTTCATTATCATGGGGGAATTTTTTAGGAATATTTCTAGAGGATTTAGATTTAGTTTGCATAATGAAAGCTTTCATATGAATGAAAAAAAGCCGTTAATTATTCATAATTGAAAGGAGCTCAATGAATGTGATTTGGTAGTTGTGCTATCCATTGCTGATTATTTATTCATGGTATCGAAAAGTTATTCAGCTCTCGATAAGACTCCATCTCAAAATTATTAATCTTTATAAATATGTAGCCACCACAGATTCCCCTCAATGGACCACCTTAAATGAACCTTCAATTTATAATCACAACAGACTTTTGAAACTTTTCAACAATTGATTAGAAGGAATATTTAACTATATTTATAATTTTACTTCCACTCCAAAATTCTGTAATTTGGCCCCTCCCCAATAAAGATAAAAAATATGGATAGAGTGGAAATTTGGATGGGTTTCCAACCAGGCACTTAGACCAACTAAATTTGGGCCCTTTGTGACTACATTCCCTAAAAGTTTTCAGCTTTCATACCCTATCAGCCAGCCTAACTTCAAGAAGTTTAGAATCTTGCTAAGAGATATACCGCATTCACTATTAGAGTGACAATGCTTGACATAACAAGTAGACAGATCCTTATTATATGAGTTCTACTACTCTCTTCTTACTTCTCATTTAAACAATTTCCTTTACATGTGTTGACAGCGGACTGGGATATTTAATTTATAAAAATTTATATTTAAGCTTAACGTAATTGGGATAAATAACAATTTATTGGTGTCGCATTATCTGTTTCGATGTTTACTCAAAATTTGTTCTAACAATTTTGATTAAAATTCATATATCATTTATTGATGATCTTTGAAATGTATTATCACTTATCTTCTTCAAAATTGTTTGGGACTCATTTTTCTCTTGTATGTTTATAAGTTTTTAGCGATTTTCTCTTAAATAACTACTCTAACCATATTGATTAAATTGGCTACACATTGAACGGCTACCAAAGGTCCGACGCAAAAAATCTGATCTGACAACACATCACTCAACTTTCCTTACATTAGTTAAGAGAAAGTTGTGCTTTTAGTCACACCGGTTTTTTTCAATGATGATTTTATTTTTTACTAAGAATATTTCACTCAGCGATTTTATGAGTTTGCTTTTCTGGCCTATCCAGATTTCAAAGGTCATCTAATTTTATATCTAAAAGTAGTATTGTACAGTTCAAAATTATTTTATGATAATATTATTAAAACCAAGTTATAATTTTGATAAAATTTATTCTTAATTGTACTAAAAATTCTAAATGTCGAAAAAAAATAATTTTCTGTGCTGCTATTATTAATTTATTAATTTGTCTGTTAATTGATTGCTGTTATTCTAATTAGGAATGTGCGATTAAAGTAAAAATAATTTCTTATCATCCCTATTTTAATCGATTGTTTCGGGATTGAGATTAATACGGAAGAGGGTAAGAACAAGCCGGCCCGTCGCAGAACCTGACTCTTGATAGAGGGACTGGTATTGAGAAATCAGAACAAGACCCTCTTAGTTCGGGTTACTCGTGGTTACGCTCACCGCATATTTCACGCATTCCGATTTTTAGCAACCAAAATATTGCGCAAATTACACCTTCATATTTTCTAGTTTTTTTTTTTTATTATACAATAGGGGAATCTAAAGATTGTCTCTCGCCCAATATATTTATTTATCTCTGACGACGTTTTGAGACTATACTCCACCCATCTTTAGGACGTAAGCCGTTAAAATAAGTTTGAGGCCTGTCTTCATCATTTACAATACATAATTAGTACCGAATGTATAGGCCGTAGAGCCGGGCTGCGCTATTTTAAGATCCTATGTCCTGAAGATGGGTGTCTAGCCCCCGAAACGTCGATAGAGGTAAATAAAATCTATTGGGCAGAAAACAGACTTTCTTTTAGATTACTCTATCTACTTTCTGGCCGTCCACTTTTTTTTTTTTTCTAATGATATTATATCCATTTTTTCTTTTCCCTCCTTTAAATTTACAATTGAATATCTTTTCTCAAATTTATAAGAAATATCACCTTCCCTTTTCATAGGATTATCACGTTTTAAGCCCTCCTCAATCCCAAAAATCTATTTTTAGCTTGACTTCTATCGGTTTATCGGTGTATATGTCTGTTTATCGATCTGTGTGCACGATAACTTGAGAACGAATGATACAATCAAGTTGAAATTTGATATACATTTTTTGGACATGCGTGTACAAAGCTTATTAAAATTTTGAGCTCCCTCAAAATAATCATAAATTTAATCCCAAACTCAAATATTCATCTAATGATTATTGATATGAATGAACCTCCCTTAAATTAATTATATAGGCTGAACCCTAAGGAAAAAAGGCTATAAATATCAATTTCAATTTTGATATAAAAAACTAAAAATATCCTTAGTTTCCTTAAAGCACAACACATAAAAATGCAATGATTTATTTCGGCTGGGAAAAGTCTATAAATATCGACTTTAATCTAAAAGATTAAAATTATCAAAGCAGAAAGGCGGGCATATTTTTTTAAAGCATTTTCCTCCGCACTTTTTTATTCTCTGTAACTATCACTGTGTGGAGTTTCTTTTTCGATGACGCCTCAATAGAAAGCTTACTTCCCACTTCGTCAAACGTTGTCAATTCACAGTATTAAAATATTTATTGGAACCTGTTCTCGTCAAAAAATTACTTTTACTATTATTATTACTTAATTATATTTCTTAGTGATCAATTATATTAATTTGATTTATTTGATTTGTGAATCACGACAAATAATATTAGTACAAAGTAATATTAACAATAATTCGAGGAACCCTTGGAAAGATTGTGCCGAATCCCAGATATAGATATTCCGGATCTGTCATTGGTGAGCCCCATAAATAATAAAAAGCCATGAGAGGAACGAACGGCTTAAACTAAAAATTATATATTAAACACTTTCTATGTTTTACCCATTTTTGTTATTATGTTTGTGACATGTATTTTTCATTTGACCTTTAATTTTCCGAATTTTTTACGACACACATCCCTTTCACATATGTACTTGGCAATTCCCCAGGCAGAGGTTGTTGATTTTTGTTTCCCATTTTTCCTTTTTTTTTTTCTTGTATATACAAAATTGCAAATAATAAAACTCGGAATCCTTTTATTAGGCGAAGCCACATCAAATCATTAAAAAAAAAGTAAATATAAAAAGACATTTAAATAAAATAGCAGGTATAAATTTAATTTTGTCAGTAATATTACATCTTATACATTTTCATAAGATATTTTAACTTAACCTATATATTTATCTTGGTTCAATCAGAGATGCTCATCAATAAATGCTATTCCTATTTATGTTTCTCAGCTTATTATTGGTATTATTGACGTAGGAAGAGGGTGACTCTCTCCAATTACAATTACTCAATTACAAAAAATTAAAAATAATTGAAACAGTCAAGAATGTTACAAGACTTTCCTATAACATGGGCAACAAGTCTTCTCAGCTGGAGTATTACTTAATTTAAAGTTCAATCATAAAAAATCAAAATATCTCATAAAGTATTAACTTTAGTAAAATAATAACCATACACACATTATCCGTCAATTTGAGCAACTTTTGCTTGAAAAATTTTTGTATCATTTTAGAGTCTCCTAATTAGACTTCTTTTAATTTCACTTCATTTTGATTGCGTTAATTTTGCTCAACGTTAATATTTTCTTTAGTTCTTGATTAAAAGCTTATAAATATTTCATAAAGCCGTTCTTCTATACTAGCATTATCAAAACTTCTTTTTTTTGAATTTAGACCTCAATCCGCTCAAATCTCGAGTTGGAAAAAAATACGAATTTCCTATATAATACCCTTAGTCGGCGCTAGGAAGGACCCGAGGCAAAGATATAATTTACCAAAATACATATTCCATTTTCGCATTTTTTTAAAATAACAAAAATGCAAAAATATTATGAAATAAAAAATAAAGAAAGGAGGAGTATAAATCACAGAACTCGTATGCTACTCTATAGAGCAGGGCTCGGATCAAGTGCCCTTTTTTCTAACCTATCGATGTTATTGAGTATAAAAGGAAAGTAAAATTACAAAAAATTAGATTAAATGTAATTTTTAATAAGAAACAATAGCAAAAATTAAAAATTAAAGAAATCTCAAACAGGAAAAATTATATTTGAAAAAAAATTCTGACTTCGTTATTATATGCATGACGAATTTATTTATTTGTAATAATAATGTTAATATGAAAGTTCAAAATATATTATTATAAGTGTCTAGACTCATTCTCCAGCCCATCAAACTTCTATATGAGGCAAATAACATTCACATTCACATTCTTTAAGTACTTTTTGACACGCTGAAAAATTTTCAGTAATTTTGATATTTTATTATAATTATTCCATCAAATCATTTTTTTTTTTAAATTTTAATTTAGTTAAAATAAAACTAGTATAATTTTTTAACGAGTATTTTAGTCGACTCTCGAATAAACTTTCTTGGAATTAAATTACTCGAATCTGCTGCCCCCACATTCATTGATTTGTTGTCATTCACACGTTTGAATTTATTTTATTTTACAATTGATCTCTCTCTTCCTCTTAAAGGAGGAATTTTACAAAAGTTATTCCCTAGATCTTGCCTGCAAAATTAAGTCTTCATTAACTTCCTTGAAGCTGTCAATCTACTGTGTGGGTGGGCAATTAATTTTCTAAGTTTGTTTTCTTATATTCTCCAAGAAATTGATATCACGTTTCCTTTATTATATTATTAGAGAACAATTTTTTTTTTCTTTCAGCTTTTTTTCTCATCTTAGGATTGATCTATAATATAAACTTTAGATATAAGAAATATATTTAAGGATCTTCATTTTTTAAAGAGTTGAGTGTTTAAGAGAAAATATTAATTAATTAAACAGAATATGATAAATATCAAAAACGAACTTTAATATCGTAGAATATTTGGATAATTTTCTCCCTTAAGAGCTTAGCTAAGATTTTATTAGAGGAAGAGAGAGAACTTAAAATATGCCAACAAACGCGGGCCTTTTTTTTTGTTTTTTTATTTAAGGAAAAAAATATACATTATTTTGGCTGTGATTTTGTCAATTAAAAACGGAGAGAGGGCTTTTCCAGAAACGGTTTGGCTCATTTTCTTTGAAACCTGTCGTACGGTTTTAGGTTTTTGAGAACGCATCTCAGACAGTTTGTTGATAACTGGATTGTCAAGTTAACTTTTTAAATTATAACATTGTTTTTAATATAGTAATTTTTATTTGATTTTTCTTATTTATATTTTTTTAATTTGACTACGTTTATAATATATAGAAAATTATAATTTTCATATCCTATATTTAATAAAATATTGATTTAATATTTACCCTTTATTTATGGCCTATAAACAACAAATTTACTCAGAAAGATTACTAATATACTTCATTTATATATATTTATGTATAGGGCGGAACAAAAGGGCTCAGCCCTTCCTTTTCCCTTATCATCTCCGCCCTTTTTAACTTGAAAAATTATATAGGCCTATATAAATCTATATCAATACTTCAAATAATAGGCTAAACAATAATTTTAAATGAATAGAAAAGAATTATGGAATTAATTATAATTACAATGGAGCAATTTGGACTGTGGCGTATCGAGACGAGGTGGCCTTTTCAGGCTATCCTTTTAATGGAGGTTTATTTCATTTACTTGGTTCAAATAATTTGGAATTGAAGTTTTGACTCTTGTTATCTTTAATAAATAAATAATGTGTTCGATTTAATTATTTCTATATAAACTTATTTATTATTATTTATTTATTTATTTCAACGTTTCGGCCACTAATTCCATTACCTTACAATTCAGATACAGATCACAAAGAAATTTTTAATCTTCTTTACTTCAGATATATATCTTTAAATATAAGCTTCTTTTTGATTTGTATCTAAAGAGAAAATAATGGGTGACTATTGTATTTTATACAAATAAATGCAGTTATATATTTTAAATTTTTTTGTAGAAATGGGGACTGACTGGCAAATTATGAACATTGTTTAAAATCAATAAAAAATGGGCGAACCCAAACAAAACCAAAAATATTATGAATTCCAATTTAATTTTTCCTACCATTTTTAATTGAATAATTAGAAAATCGTGTGATATACTTAGTCACATCATATTTTTAAAAAAATTCTTATTTCGGGATTCCGAATATTTAATACAAATAAAAAATGTAATTTTTCTTTCCAATTGGAATTAAATTTAGGGGATGGAAACTAAAAAAATATTTTTAATTACAATAATATTTTTTTAGATTTGATTTAGTAACATTGAAATGATTTAATTTACATTAAGGATTGATTTTAAGTGGTGAAAGATAAAAACAAAAATTTTTAATATATTTTTACTATCACTTAATTGATCGTAGAGAATTCAAATTTAAATAAATAGGGATGTAATTATTTAAGTTTCAATACGGGTTGTCTTTAATCTTTAATCAAATAAAAAATTTCATTGTTTTTTTTGAATTCTAATATAAAATATAATATTAGCTATTGATATTTTTATTAAATGGAATTAATTTCACACTTTCAATAAAGAAAGAAAGAAAGAAAGAGAGTGAGAGAGAGAGAGAGAGAGAGGAGAGTTCTAGCAGAGCCCAGTCAGCCAGACAGTTCGATTGAGACTTACCTCAGTTAAAAGTTTATTTTCTATTCTTTATTCGTGTTTTGGGGTGAATAAAAATAATATTCAGTCCTTTGAAGATCTTCACTCGCCATCTTTAATGCATAAAAGGTATTTTAATAAATATTTAATTATTATTAATTATTTTTTTATGCATAAATAATTTAATAAATTTATATTATTATTAATAATTGATGTTTTCCATTTTAAGCAAGGGATGTTATAAAGAAATAACGATTCGTATTTGAGTTATTTAAGGTCCCTTGTTTGGTCTTGTGTGTTTGTGTGCATATCATCATATTTTAGGTGGCTGAATTCCTTTTTACTTGCAGGAAAATAGTCAACCCAAATGACCGAATCATTAATGGATATTTCGGTTAATTTATCCATAGCTCCTCTCGAGCAGACCATTTAAATGTAAATTTCTAGGAAAATTAAACATCTGCGAATCCATGATCTACTCTATAGAAGTTCTGGATTTACCCAAAAAATTCTTTAGTGAGTTGGTCATATCTTCTAGTAACTAAATATTTATGCGAATTTATGCTTCTATGGACCATTTGACGAGGGTTCCATGATTGTCTAAATAAATAAATCTAAGAGTAATATACATTACTTTTAGTTTTTAACACAAATTTATTTATTCATAAAATTTTTAAATTCAACCTAAAAATTTTAAATAAAAGAACAAATACAGGCCTTTTTTTTTAAAGGATGTCTTTTTCTTAATTATATATGCACACATCATTTTCAAAATATATTGTATATGGATCACATTAATTTTTTTTTTAAATGCTATATACATAAACTTAGTAATTTACAATGGAAAGCAAAATATTTTTCCAAAACTGTAGTTTTTTTCATGCCTCAAAAAGAAAAAAAAATTGAAGTGAAAATGTATTTATAATCAATTAAAATTTTGAGGTTATTTTTATAGAAGGGGATTTTAACATTCTTAGGGGAAGGGATTTTTTAACTTAGGTGATCCTTTTTAGTTTTTTAAAAGGGTTACATATTTTTTTAATCTTTACAATTTTTTTTACTATTTTCCTAAAATTTTTACAAGATGTCCACTTAAAAAAGCTTCCTTTATCAAATTCTTAAAATTTAAATTAAGACATAAACATACAACTTGAGATGAATTTAATGTTGGAACGAGTCTACGTTCCCTCAGGCACTTATAAGCCTTTTAAGTTCAGTCCCTTTGTATCTGTAACAAACTCCTTCAGAAAAATCCTTTGCAAGTGATCTGGGTCTTCTAGTCAGGAGTAGGGCTAACCGCTAGACCACAGGGAAGCCACAACTAGTATTTAGTAATGGGTATAGGTTTCTTTTCAGAACAGATAAATATAATTTTTCAAAATTATTTTTTTAAAAAGCTTCGATAGCGATTATTCATTTTTTTTCCAGTATAAGACTATATTAAAAAATTTCAATATTTATCGGCAAAAACGGCTTCCCTGCCAAACAAAGTCCAATATAAACATATAAACAAAAAAAAAAAATTCGTTCAAAAAGATTATTAAATTTATCTTATCTTTTTCATAGAACACCACTTAAGACCAAAAATTATTGTCGATTTGTATAACAAATAGATATGAATATATCGGTATGCAGTATTTATATACCTGGTCTACATATCTTTTATACAAATATAGATTTTCTTCTTTTCTCATATACAGGCCTAAATTATAAAATAAAATAGTCATATAATGCCAGAACTTATCTTTTTAAATTGATTAATATATATTTTATTTAGGTTAATTAATTAATTTATCAATTTAAGCAAATTACTTTAAAAGGCAATTATCTTAGCCGACTCTACCTTCTATTCGTAGAGCCATAAAACCTGATAAAAAAAACATCTTTTTTTATGATTAAGGCTTTCCCGAATATTTTCATTAATAAAAAAATTATAGTCTACCAATTAATTTAAATAAATATGGACGCAAACTCTATAGCCTCAGATGTTGAGAAAAACTTAAAAAAACCAGACAGACTAAAGATAAGTTGATTATGAAAGCCACTGGTGAATTAATTTATCTTCTTCATCATAAATCGTCCCAGTCCCCCAGTCTTCGTGTACTGACTAGAACACCTTACACCTGATTAGGATTCGAACCTGACCCTTCCAAGAGAGTTTGATAAGGTCAGACCCTTCGTGATTATCAAAAGACAGTTACTTTAAATAAGAAATACCAAGCAGTCTTGAAAATCAAGATCAAACTTCTGATCCAACAACACCTTATTGTCCTCATAGAGTGGTGAAAATACTCAAAGGAATTAAAAATTTGCTAAGGCGGTTAACTTTAATAGTTTTATTTTATAAAATTCTTTTTTCCAAAATATATGTTTATTAGGGATAAAAAAATCTTTAAATGAAATATTTCATCTCTAGTAGTCATGCCAATATCGATTTTAAATGTAAATTGAATGTGCCAAAATAAATGGAGATATTTCCTTTGATTATCTCTGGTTTTGAGATATCAAATCTTTACATTCAGTAGACAAACTCCTACCTTCCTAGTGATCTTACTAATTCATTATACGATTTATATAAAAACACAAAAGAGCAAATTTCTTAGTCTTTTCCATAAAATTAATTTGTTGTTAAACTAATATTTATTAACTCACATTTTCGAAAAGAGTT
Source organism: Anisolabis maritima (assembly GCA_010014785.2). Classification (NCBI taxonomy): domain Eukaryota; kingdom Metazoa; phylum Arthropoda; class Insecta; order Dermaptera; family Anisolabididae; genus Anisolabis; species Anisolabis maritima. Next base: position 26,025 of record JAAAKE020104908.1, read on the forward strand.
TGTCCCAGGCGAGAATCTTTCTTCTGATTGCGCTTCACTAACAGAGAAATTAGTAATCCCGATCGACCGGGGTTCACTCTCATATGATGGCGAAAACAAGCATTCTAGTTAGAAACTAGACTCACATATTCGACTGGTCCTGATGGCGTAGTATTCCGCCTACTCAGGCGCAAACTGAAAGACCCGGATTCGATCCCCTGCTGAGACATATTTTCCTAAAACTTAATAAATGTTAACCCTTATATCATATATATAGAAATTTAATTATTATATTATAAATATTTATTTTTTATTTATTATTATCTTGTTTTTATTCTAAATTGTATAATAAGCAAAATCACTCAGAAGGTAAGGTTTGGTCTACTTGTAAATGTTACGGTCTTGGGATGTTTAAGATTTTCATTTTGGATTTATCAAGAACGCCATATTTCACAAAAAATTAATATTTCAATAAATTAAATGATGTCGGGGTTTATAAATAAAATAGATCATCTATAAATATATTTAACAGTATTGTTACCCTGCTATCCTCCGCAAATTTCTTTAATTTTTGTTTATAATTTATATTGAAGTAATTCATGATTTTCTATAGCATTATTTATTTTAAAATTTAAATTGTGTGGAAAATATGATTTACGCCCTCTTGAAAAAACTACAATTCTTTTTTTAGCGTGTTTGTAAAAATTCGTTGAAAAAAAAATATATTAAAAATATAAGAATATATTGAACTCCCATCTATACAAATAGCATTATATATATATATATCAAGGATCTTACTCTCAACGAACAAATATTTACCGTCTGATGCTGAAAGATTGAATGAAATCCAAAACGTCTCGGTGAGATTGAAAAGGAAAGAATCCTTTTATTTGGGTTATCCACCCCGTCCGATTCTCAATAAGTAAAAATAGCAAAAGAAAAAACGTAAACATTTTTGTTATTAATTTTACTATAATTTATTTGTTTCATTGACGATTAAACTTTGAAATCAATCGGCATCTTATTTTTATTTATTTAATTGAACCTTTATAATTTTAAAATTTCTTTATTCCCTTTTATCAATACAAGATATTTCAGGGAAATGAAATTTTTATAACATTGGTTTAACCCAAAAAATTTTATCTGGGTCTAATTTTGAATGATTTTTACTTTCTCTTATCTATATATTAAATATAGTGAGAAACGATGCGATCGCCAAAAATGTTGAGATTTTAACGGAAATACACGTTTTAAGATCCCTCTAAAGTCTAAAAAAAATGAGTTTCGCAAAATTGTCTGTCTGTCTCTGAACAAGATATCTCAAAAATGAAAAAAGGTACGAGGCTGAAATTTTATATTTAAGCCTCTGATTTCGAAAATGAATTAAAAAGATAAAAAAAATCTTACAAATATATAAATGATAATTAAAAAGTAAATATTATTTCAATTTCGTTTGATTTTTTGTGAACTAGCAAAATTTGAGAAAACGATTGAGAAACAGCCAGGATTAAACTCTAAAATTACTATAATTTATTTTAAATTCAAAATTCTATTAGCGATCAAATTTAATCAATCCAGCTCTAATTAAATATTTAAGCTTGAAACACTCCCACAAAGAACCACTTAAAAGGTCAAATAATAACATTAATTATAATTATATATATAAAGGACGCAAAGCCTCCGAATATATGCCAATATATATTTTAATAAATTGGTGTAACACTTTAATATAATAACAAAATCCAAATCGTATTTTTTTAAAATAAAATAGATTCCGTTAGACGTAGCGCGAGAAGATTAATTTGTCCTGGTTAAGCAACTGTACGATAAAACGAATTTATCATTTGTTTACTTTTTTATTGCGATCGAAAAAAAAATTCGATGTCGATATTTCAATAGAAATATAAGTTTTGAGTCCCTTAATTGAAAAAAAAAAAGTACCGCAAATTGCCGTGTCTCTAAACAAAATTGACTAACTAACTTTCAAAGCTAAAATTCGATATTTAAGCTAAGCACTCCCATGGCACCCCAGGCAAGTTTTTCAATAAAAAACCAACCGGTACTAGTACTTTAGTACTTCTTTAATATTTTCCTGTTTTCTCAAAAATGTCTAGAAAGATTGTGTTTAGAATTTATATATCAATTATTTATTAGAAGTTATTTAAGATATATTAACCCTATCTCCTCCAAAATACTTCTTTACTAATGTACTTTTTAATTTTTTTTTTGTAATTTTCTTTAACATTTTTTTTAAAATTAACTCTGTATTGCTAATTATATATTATTATATTTAATATACAATTCATTAAGTGTTTCAAAAGGGTATGAAACCCAAACCCACTTTAGTACGCATTGAGTAATGAAAATTCTATAAGAGTGTAAAAAAGAGAATTATTCATAGTCCATTGCGAACTGAGAGAGTAAAAAGTACATAATCTCGTGGACTCTCGTAACGGGTCCGAAGCTGTGGTTAAAATATATTTTTATAATTAATATTTTTGGTAAGAAAAAGTTTTTCGGTGTGTTTTAAGTCACGTCTCATTTATTGTTTGTCTTCTTTTACTGCGGAGCTTTAAATAATAAAGTTAAAGTTGTTAAAGAATTTAATAATTAACATATTTAACAAAAATCAATGTTAACATAAATATAAATATATTTTTAAGCTTTTAATTAGAATATTTTTATTACTAAAGAAATAGTAATTCTATTCTGATCTTGCTGTTAGTTAGTAGTAGGTTAAAATCATATAAGCATATTTACTTATTTGATAAAGCCACTTTTCATGCCGGTTCGCAACCATAATTAGGTCATCACTTTCACACAAGATAAAATTTAAGAAATGTAAAAAGGAGTTGAATATTCGTACCTCATGGAAATTTTATCAATTAAATAATCAAAGATTCCTTAACTTAAGCGAAATTCTGGAAAAAATGCTGGCAAAACCTGAATTATTGATCGTACTCTCATGGCCAAGATATAAGTTGAACAGAGCTTGTTCTTGACTTTGTGTCGGTCAATAAGCACATACCCAAACCCGAAGAAGGTGCCTTGGTGTAGTCGCTCAGAGAACCCCCCCTCCCTGGTTGTTCAGAGGGTCATGGTCACGAGAAAAAGCCACCAACATCAATGGCTACAAATATCGATTTCTAAAGGTGTAAGCAAAGAACGACCAAATTAGAACCAGGAAAACAAATTTTGATCACCATCCTTATTTCACTAAGTGATAAGTAATAGCTGACCTCTCTCCACACCTACCCTAAATCTTTCTTTGAATCCTGCTAGTGAATTTAATTTTTTTTTTTTTCTAAAGAATTTATAAGAAGTTCAGAATTTTTATTTCTTTTTCAAAATTTTTTTTTCTTTTCTTATCTTAATGGAGTCCTGGCCCTCCTCCACTCGTCTGAATTAGTCGCCAAATAGGAATAATAATTCAATTTTTTTTTAATATTTATCACATTTATTTCCAAATGAAGTTTTTCATTCTAAATAAAATTTTATCTCATGTCCTTTAGGGCAGAGGGCTCGTTTGATGATCCAAGGGTCAAGAGTTCGCTTCCTGACCTGACTGATGAAATTAATTAAAAATATCATGCCTAATAATTAATTTAAACGGAAAGGCCGCAGATATGAAAAAAAGTCTTTAAAAAAAATAAAAAATAAAATTTTTATTTTTTTAATATTTAATTATGGGTGCTTTTAGGCTAATAGGGAACCAAACACGCATGTCTGGCTTTGGTTACGGGTCTTTAAGGCCTCTCTAATTTTTAATTAAAAAAATATGTTTTGCCTAAAATAAGTACATATATATAATTCAAAAGCTATCCATATAACAAATTAATAATATTTTTAAGCATTCAAAGTTAAATATTTTAAGTATTATAATCTTATATCTCAGGCCCATTTAATTAATGGTCTCGAGCTACAGTGGACTACTGATTGAAATTATATCAAAAGGATCAAATATTGTTTCAGCTGAACTTAACCGTAATTAAAATTTTAAAACAGGTTTATTCTATATTAACATACGCAGAAATAAAATAACATAGTACACTTTGATATTTTTATAAAGAAAAATATACAAAAATAAAATATTATAAATGGCATGATAAATAGGAGAATATTTTAGTACAAATAAAATTCGATATACTCGAACAAGTTTAAATAATTAAAGAGTTGCTTCCCAACTTTAAATAAATTAAAGCATTTCATTCTCAAAGGAACCAGGGTGGCATGAAATGAAAAGTAAAATTTTAAATAAAAAATTTAAAACATGGCGCGTTATATATTTATTATCTTTGACAAAAATAAATGGAAGTTTTTTTTAAATATTTTTATCTTTAAATTAAAAATTTCTAATGATCTAGATGCATTTTTTCACCTGATCTTACCCTTCTCTTAAATGAACAAATTTACAGGTTGAACCCGAATTTCTCGAACCCTTTAATTCTGCGCCATTGATTTCAAATAGAAACAAATTTTAAAATATAAATTAAGCATGTTCTAAAGATTGGTTAATTCAATCAAAATCAATTATCAGTAAGATTTTAATATCCTTCAAATCATTAAAAAAATTTATTATTTTAAAATGAATTCCTATATATAAAATTCTTATTAAAAAAAAAAAATAAAGCTAACTATAATTAAATTCAACTAAATTACTTTTTCAATAAAGATATTGATTGATATTACTAAAGGTTTTTCACACACTGCATACTCTATTAAATTGTTTTTTTTTTATTTATACGATATGGGGTTTTATTTTATTTATATAAGTTTAATGTCAAAAAAATAGTAATTTGGCTAACTATCTTTCGCCCTTTGTTACCCTTTTAGGCGGAAGGCCGATGAGGTCCAGATTCTGGAAGCAACGATTCGGCAACGCGGCGAGCAACACCGCAAAGCAGGGGTGGAACTCGAAGCCACATGCCATATCTGCCTGAAGACCAAATTTGCGGATGGGGTCGGCCATCTTTGCAATTACTGCAACGTCCGATGTTGCGCAAGATGCGGGGGCAAAGTCACCATGCGCTCCAACAAGGTAAAAAATAACAACGAAACCAAAACCATTGCATTGGCATTGTCAGGAAGGGGTGTGGAATTAATGTGGCATTAACCTTTCGTTTTTTTCTTTAGAACATTTCATTAGAACTTTTTTTTTGCAATTTGATAAAAAAATAAAATATTGACATCTTATTATATTAAACCATCACACAACAAAATAACTTTTTATTTATTAGCTTGCTTTAGGTCGTGAACACAAAATATTTTGAAATTTGGTCAACTATTTATTTCTTTACTATTAAAAAAGTAAATTTAGATATTATTATTTACAAAAAATACCTATAACATTAAAAATTTTCGAGTAAATTCAAAAAAAAAATCCTTCATTGAGGAAGTTTCTTCCTCATTCTTGAAAAATGGTGCGCATGTCCATATTTGATTACTTTTCTCTTTTATTATTATATCAATTAAACTTTTCTTTATTATTTATTTTTATATTTCTCCCATTAGACGAAATCGGACGGAAGGCTTAGATTTCCAAAGATTAATACTTCTTAAGGAACTTTAAGACCAAATATTTCTACCCCTTTACCTTTTCTGATAGTGATTAATTTTTTTTTTTTTTTGAGATACTTTTTTTTACTTCGTCATCGTCTTAATAGGTTTCTTAACAGATGAACATTTTACTTTTAAACTGTGAAACTAACTCTTTCGAAATATTATTATTTCAGTACGTTTTATCATTTTTTTTCCATAAAAATTGAAAAAGATACTTAAAAAGATTAATAAAGCAAAACATTTTTTACTGGCTTAAGTCTTACTCTTGCTCCTTTTCTATTCTACTCTATAAAGAAAAGAGGAGATAGTAGCTCATATTTGTCAATGGGTTTTTTTTTAACACCTGGAATGGAACTAACAGTTAGCCAAGAAATTTGGTCTCTTATTTGCAACTATTAGTTGGCCGTCTCTATTCAAATCAATCAATAAAACAAAAATTAGAAAATTACTATAATTGTTAAACTTTAAATAATAATATTTATTAGTTCATTGGTAATAACAGCCATAAATCACTTTTTATTCTTATCCAAACATAACAACTGCACAGATTAGTAAGAAAATAAACATTTTTTCCTCTTATTTCGTTTTATTGGTTTTTAATTTTATTTATGTTTTTGCGCCATTCAGTTTGGCCGGCCGCGTGCGATACACGCCTTTCGCATATATCAAGCGGCCCTGGTAATCTCATTGAATTTTAGTTTTTGATGTAGTTTTTTTTTTTTTCAATCGATTTTAATAAAATTTAAGATTTAGATTCTCCCATAATATAAATACAATAAGTGAAAAAAGAAAAATGCTCTTATATTCTATTTAATATACTTCAATATTGAGCGGGGGAAAACTACAACGTTGCCAGCGCTCTATATTACTGATGGACAATGTCCGAGGCCGAGGATTTTAGATTTTGTCGAAAGGCGTTTTTTTTATAAGTCCTATTTACAGGGTGATGCAGGTCACTTTCTATTTTAGGGCATCAATATTTTTTTATTTAAATGAGAAATCAATACTATCAGTAGCGTTCGGTCTGGCGACTTATGGTTTCACTCCACAAAAAATTTTTTTATATTTCAAGATCGCAAAAATGACAAGAGAATATTTAAAAAATTATTTCAGTGTTTGTTTGTTGTTTGTATCCCCTTAAAAATTCTCGACTAAAAAGAGGTAGGGTAAAATTTTTCGGAGGAATGGAAAAAGTTTAAGAAGCCCTGGCCTAGGTAGGGGGCGTGGCTCTCAGCTCCTCTCCCTCTCTGTCTCTCCATATGACTGCATTTATTTCTCACTTCGCTTGAATGCCACGCAAAATTGGACGGAACAAATATTTGTTGGGGAGTTAAAAACCAAAAATAAATTTAAATTTATATACTCCGAAAATGTATGTCATTATTTTTAAAACTGATTCCTCTAATTTCAAATTTTAAGGATTTTTTAAGTCTTCGGAATCTGAATTCATTTTGATTCCGTACATATTTATTTAAATTAATTGGAATCCAAAATAATTTCAAAGACGAGAAGCGACTATTGACTGGATCATGAAGCAAGAGCTCTAAAGGAGAAGGGCAAATAAAAGTAATAAAACAAAAAATATTATGCTTTTAGAACGGTTTACTTACTAATTTTAACCAAACATAATTAATCAACCTACCATCCTTCCTACCCTCAATTTTTAATTTTTTTTTTAATTAAGTGATTGAAAACGCAAAATTTCAAATAAAATTTTCCAAATGTTTTTAAAACTAAAAAATAATAAAAAAATTAATTAATCAAACTCAAAATCACCTAAAATCATGACTGTCTTAGACGCCATTTTCGAACCCACCCTTAAGTCCCACACTTATGGTAAATAATTTTTTTTATAATATTATACGGCCTCAATAATCATTGTTTTCGAATTTGGAAAATCTTGATTCGAGTCTACAGGGCGATATTTAAAATCTCATAAATGTTGTTATTTGGTGCTTGGTTCTTATTTACGTCAACTATGGTCGCAAAATTTGGTTCAAATAAATTATTTTATTTTTCTTTTACCTTCATCTGGTCATGTGCCTTTTTTCATAATGAATAATTTTTTGAACTCCTGTCCCTTTTTCGTAAAGCAGAGGTCTTGCTTCAGGATCTAAGGACCAATAGTTCTCTTTCTGCGGCTAAGCTATAAAATTTATTTAAAATGTTTTGGCTACCAATTTATTTACATAAGTATGCACCGAGTCTAAATAGCCTCAGATCCTGACAAGGGTTAAAAAAAAAAAAATAAAGAAAATAAGATTTATTACTTAATTAGAGATTTCTAAATTTTGCCTGCTAATAGGCAACCTAGTACGCATGTCTTGGTTAGGTTGCGGATCTTTAAGGCCTTTTTAATTTCCAAATGTTACGCATAGTGTGTTTTGCTTAAAGGATATAATATTATTTGATCTTTTTAGGTCAGCGAAACCAAATAAAGTCTCTTGTAAATTTTATAATAAAAGACACGCGCTTCGGAGATTATTATTCATCTTCAGTTGTTCAGTTTATTGTTCAGTTGTAAATCAATTGATGCACGGAAGTTTCTTATTATACTGTTTAAAACCCTTATTTACATGGTGGGTTGCCTACCCGAGTAATAACTATTCTTTAGTAGAGTTACTTAGACAATAAACCCTACAAATAAGGGTTTCAATCCTAAAAGACAAAGCGACAACTTCCGCGCACCCCACTACTATAAAATTCTATGTTTATATTAACTTTTTTCAATTAAACAATCAATAAAGACTGAAGACAACCCTCCGAAACGTCTCTTTATTTCAAAGGCACAAAGAGGCTCCTTTAGTTTGGCTGCTTCTCGTAATTCAAACAGAACCACCAGAATGCTAAATATTTTTTTAGAGTTACATGATATACCTGGAGGAGAAAAATAAATTAAAACAGAGAGTAACAGTAACTTTGCCTTCACGCCCTCTTCTGACCTCATTTTAGCGTGGAAGCAGAAGTATTGGTATCGTGAAAATTCTCGACTTCAGGTTTTCCTTTTTTTTTTTAATTCTCATTTAATATATTTCCTACGAATGCCTCTTTTTTTTCTATTTTAATGTAAAATTTGCTGCGAGTTTAAAAGTTAATACTTACAAATTTGATTTAACAGCCGAGACATATTGGTGAAAAATCCCAATTAACATGAATCTTTTATATAAATAATATTTTATGATTTTTCCGGATTGCTTCATCTAATATTTTTCAAAAATTTGAAGTTAGTCTGAAAAAAGAAATAAAATTTTTTCACGGTTCCATTTAGTAAAATAAAGAAGCCAGCTCTAAATGATCTTTTCTCTAAAGAAGAATGTTATTAAACGCTTTTATATAACGTGCTTTGTCTCTTCTGAAGTCAATTTTTAAAACACTTCTCGATGAGATAAAGATCTAAAATTTTGCATATAGTCATAGTTCCGATGACAATACATTGTAATAGAAAATATTTAAAAAAAACTCTGGTATGGTACGCTGATAAAAAACTTATTAAAAATTAGGACCGCCAATGGTTGCAATGACTTTAATGACCATCTCGAGAAGCTCTCACTAATTGGCTCTATGATTTGAGATCAAAAATTAAAATAAACTCGACTTTTTCAAATATGATGAGAAAAAATTTTCTTTTAATTAATAATCTAAAAAGATATGACTAAATTGTATAAAATAAAAAAATCATTTTACTTAAAATGTACTGAAAAGAGGAAATTAATTTTTTCCATTTGACTAAAAATAAAGAATAAAGTTCATTGGAACCCAAAACAATTAATCATATGAAATTAAATAACATTTTCAATTAGTGACCACGCTTTTATCTTTAGTTATTTATAATTATTTAAAAAAAAATGTACTCTACTCTTTTTACAAACAAAAGACTTTTTTAATTTTTCATAAGACTCCATGTCATATTTCTAATAATCAAGAAAAAATCCTTCTGATATATGTATTTTAGATTCTCATAGCGGCGTTTCATGTGAATGAGTTACTCCCATGACACACATATTAACGAATACACTTCTTTACTTAATTTCTCAAAATTATTTGCGGATATACATTTAAGTACATTGAAATACAACAGATTGTATTATGAAAATTGCAAATTATGTATTATTATTATAAAACTACTATCACGGGTATAATCATTTAACTCAATTGATGTGTAATGTATTGAGGGAAAACTCTTAGTCGATATAACTCCAAGTGCCTTTATTTTTCAATATACAATCTATTATATAAATAATAATAATAAATGATTTTTTTATATCTTTTAAATTACAATTTTAAATAAAATATATTTTTTTAATACAACTACCATGTATTCTCTATATTTAGAAGTAAATGAAGTAGGAGATTATTTTTATTTATTCCCAAACACGTTTTTGCAATAAATTTTGCAACAGCCGGTGAAACGAATACGAACTGTTTGCCTTTAGGTAAATATTCTACAGACGAATAAAAACTATAACTCTCTATCTATGTGATATTCCTTAAAGAAAAATTTTCAAATATGTTATCTCTACTTATATTTCGTTTCAAGTGAATGCCAAAATTCTGATAAGATTGATATGACGGAAATTTACTTCATCTAAATATTTATTATTTAAAATTATTCGGAAAATGTTTCATCTTTTATTACAAGTGAAATATTTCCTGAAGAAATAGACCTATCATGGTATGTTGTATGTATTAAGGCCTAAAACATTCGGGAATTTATGCATTATCGAATGAGACCAAATTCACATGATTCCCTTTATTTATTTTTTTTTTTTTTATAGTAAATTTTTCATATTTTTGTCTCTGCTAATTACTGTGCGAACCTCGGTCTCCACTTTTAGGCCTAGATTTTCTTCAATATTTTCTTTCAAAACATTTGTGGTTATTAAAAATAATTTTAAAAAATTTTAACAGATATTCTGAACTTTATTTTTATTATCGTTAAACAAATCAATATATATATTTTAAGACAAATATAGAAAAAATATTCTACTACCAGTATATAAACCCTCTTTACACTAAACGACTCAGTATCAGACTGAATCAACGTGAATCTGATTCGTGTTCACGAAGCCTTCACACCGGCAGAATCAATCCAAATCAATTTATCCTAAATCAGGCCTTATTAAGCCTTCTCTATTGATAGTGAGCTTCCAGCATGGATGTAGTGATAATTAACATTGTAGAAGTCAACAAAAAAGTGTATTTTTTAGATTCTTGAAATTAACAAAAAAAAGGGGGGAGGGCTGATTTTGGTCTTTTTCATCATATACGTCTTAATCTAAAAATTGACTAGAAGAAATTTTACAAATTTTTTCTTTTCTAATAAAATGATTTTTATTTATTTTCTCTTACCTCTAATTGTTCTACATCCATGGTGTTTATCAGTCGACTCATGACTAAATGAAGAAAATTCTGTCAACATGTCAGTAAATGCACTGTTTTGAAGTGGATTGATTCAGATTCAGTTGGTGTGAAGGCGGGAAAAAATTTGCTGTGTTTTTCAATGATTTTTATCACTAGTGTCATAAATTTACTATTAAGTTAAATCGTTATAATTCAGATTCCAGTTGATTTGGATTGATTCTGATTCTTTTAGTGTGTACACTAAGGGGCCTTAAAAGTATCTAATAAAATTATAATATGTTCAGGTACAGCGGGGAAAGTGAGAATTCGCGGCTGTCATACACATAAGCCAGATTGACATATAGTGGAATGTAGCAGAATTTCATCGAATCTTCCCGGTCTATATTTTACAATAAAGGTCAAAAATATTATTTAAGAGATTATAAAATTCTATTGTTGATTTTAGAATTGCCTTTGTGAAATAATACCAAGGGTTGCAGTTCTTTGTTTGTTAGGAAGATAAGCCCAAATAAACCAATCGCTAATGGTTTTCAATTAATTGCTCCAGAGCTCCTCTAAAGTTATGAGTGTCGATTTTTATCCATCATGAACACTATTTATGCATATATTTTGAGCATATATTAAGTGCAGTTAAAAGTTTGCTTAATTTTGGTCGTTATCATCTATATATAAAATAATGTCAGTATAGGGTTGCTATCTAATGCTGAAGTTGTGTGATTCTTCATTCATCCTCTTGATATTTTCATCCAGCATAATATAACACCGTTGATGTTAATTGAAATATCTATTAATTAATGATTTGGTCAATTGGGTTGTCTACCTTCCATTAAGCAAAAACGAACGAACATATTTTATTGTCAAAAGAGTTTTTCGTTAATTTTTTTAGATAAATTTAATAGGCAAAATTCAAATAAAAGCCAAACTCCCCTTGACTCATAGGGGCAAGTGGAACCTAATTTTGCGTAAAAAAAAATCATTGTGTAAATATTAGTCATGGTAAAGCATAAATCAATGAATTATACGAGGGAGAACTCTTCCAAGTACAAAAAGGACAGGGAAGGAGTATTAGGCGGAGTTTCCCAACTTTTAAACGGATCATAGCTACGTCTTTGTGGTTGATTGAACGTATGGTACGAATCCACAGTAAATTCGATATATTTTCCTGATATGATAGATGCAGATTTTTTCGAAGTCCAACAGACTAAATATGTAAAACTAATAAACCATATTAATTATCCATAAAATATTATAATCCACACACAGTTGATTGGCTATAGTGTCGCGTCATGATGACGTTACATTCGTAGGCTGCGAGCAGAGTTTGACATTTATTTCTAAAAGTATGGTTAATAAACTAATAAAAAAAGAAAAAAATATATCGGGGATGTGCTTGTTACTTATATTTAAATGATTGTGTTGGCAGTGCCTAAAATTTTGACAAAAGACCTTTAACAAGTTAGGTGTGAATAGAACTAGGAAGTTAGCTATACAAAACATGGTATGTACGTTATTTGATCATTAGGATATTACAAAAACACTGCTAATATGATTAGTATAAAAAATACTTAAGATATGAAAATGTTATGTAAGTTGACTTAATTATTTATGAAAAGTTTTTATCAATCATGAAGATATTAAAATAAATAATTTATTTTTATATATCCGAGTGAACAATATTTTTATATTAAAAGGAGAAAAGGACCGTTACTCTTGTATATTCTTCTCTTTTTAAAATAAGGTTGGTGGATAATCTAATAAGAAAAAAATTAATAATAATGTACAGCCCTTTTACTTTTACTTACCGAAGCTATTGAAATTAAAACATTCGGTCCAAATTTTCAATATCGAGATATCAAAGGAAATACATGTTTTGGGATCCCCTGAGATGGAAAATGATTTTGTCTGTGTCTGTACTCAAAAAACCACAAGTCCTAAAAGGATGAAATTTTAGACTAAACTTATAGAATAACATGAATATTTGACATCAAGTTTTTGACCAAAATCGGTCAACCAGAAGCGACACTTACTTCACTGCTGTTATTTTTCACTTTTTTTGAATTTTCTCAAAATTCGCTCGAAATATATTTTTTTCATTTAATAATTAACTAATTAAAGACATAAAATGTATATTTTTGTTTTAATAAGTGAAGCTCCTGAAAAGTACTTTTTGCTCTTGTATCTAGGGACCTTTTAATCCGGCCCGTCTAGAGAAGCTCTCTGACCATATAAATACAAGCAAACCGATATCCAATTAAAATATAAAATAACATTTCGAAAAAATATGAAAAAATAATTGATAAGTGAAAGTTATGTGGCCACCATTCATTTTACAATTTTTTTCTGATTTTGTTTTGAAATTTCTATTTATCCATTTAATTTATTCCAATTAAATTTTAAAAAATCCGGAACCAATTAATGGAAAATTGTTCGATTAGTCGGCTTATCCGATTCATCGTCATTATATTTGTTAAAGCAATAAAATAAAAAAATTCTTCTAAAGGTTTCGATATCTGAAAATGGTTCAGAACTCTAATTTAGATGAAAGGCAAATAAAAACGATTCTCTGTTTTTCAAATTCTTCGGATGATATTTAATCTTCTATCATCAGTCAATGAATCTTTTTTGAAAGAGATTTAGTCTATTGACATGTATACATATCAAAATGAATAATGATATTTGTATATGTATGCCTATTGCAAATATTTTTTTTTGATATATAACGTGAATTCTTTTTTATATATTTGACTGCTCAATCTATCTATAATGAACGTTTCAACATTGTCGTATTTTCACAAATTTTTTTTTTACAACTCATTTAGGAATTTATTAAAGTATTTATTAAACAAATAAAAATAAAATAATGTTTTCGTCGATAATCATTCTAAATGGTTCTTATTAATATTGATTCAATTAAATTTTGTTGAACAAACGTTTATCTACTTTATTTTGAAACGCATAGTACATTGAACCCCTGCACATTTCTCAAGGATTAATTGCTGACCCTTCTTAAGAACCAGCTGCACGTTTGTTATAAATTTTACATTATACGGTCTGTAAATTTGTTTTTGGTTCCTGGAAAGTCGTCCACCCAAATGACCAACTCACTCATGAATTTTTTAATTAATTACTCTAGAGCTGATCACCCATGATTAGTAAATAATTTCTAAGGAGATTTATAAAATCCACTCTAGAGTAATTAATTAAAAAATTCATGAGTGAGTTGGTCATTTGGGTGGTCTATTTTCCAGCAACCAAAAACAAATATTTGCATCCTTTGATAGATATAATGGTATTGTTATTTTATACAATATATGAATTGAACCAATCTATTTTAAAAGCATAATTTATTAACTCATATATTTAATTGGCTGAATTGTTTTTCTCAGAGAATCTCTTCTCTTTTTTTATTATTAATTCATTTATAAACTATTATTATATAAAATGAATAAATGATTTAAATGATTATAACTGCAAAAAATTTTTTATAGCCAATGAGTATATTTAAAACAATTAAAACAGAGATGTTTTTGGTTCAATTCAGTACAGTTTGGTTCTTGTTCGGTTCGGTTCGGTTCGTTTTTCTGTTCGAGCGGTTATTTTTTTGATTCAGGTTTTTGTTCCAGTTCAAATTAAAAAAAAAAATCGGTTCGATTTCGATTTTTGATTGGCCAAAACTTACGGTTAGTGTCCGATTCTGGTGTAGTAAGTTAAGGGAATTGTTACACGAATGTCTTTTCAATAAAATACTATTATTCCTTAAATTTTTCTCTTTTGACACCTTTTAGTGATTCTGTATTTATTACAAGCGCACTCAGCTTATTTTATTTTAATTTAATTCAATTTTTCGAATCATTTGGAAATTCCATTAATTACAACTGTTAAAGAAGAAGAGTAAACTTGAATCAAAAGAGCTTTATTTCTATCCTAAAAAGGGCAACAAAGTACCATTATTCCTTCAAAATATATTTTTCCTTTTACATTCAATTAACCTTCATAGATATTTCGCATCCTTCTTCAATTAACGACACCAGCCATTGTGCCTTTTGAACACTTAACACTTGAATTCCATCTCCTTTGTTTCTACGTCGCCATCCACTTGGCCTAAATTCATCTCCATGCATCTCTCCACTCTTCCTCAATCTTTTTTTATCATATTCTACAACAGTTGGTTCGATCCTTAACAACACTTCTATTTATTATACAACTGATAGGTTCATTTAGAATGTATTTAATAAACCAAAAAGAGAAATAAGCTTTTGATTGAGATGTCAATGAACAGTGTAGGATTAGTTATGGGTAGACAAGCTGTGATGGGAGTATGGATTTAATCAAAATTAATACAAATGTACTTTTCTCATTCTTGTTGATGGAAAATGCGCTAAATGACAAATTTCCGTATTTTGAGGTAAAAAATTATTTTTTTTTTTTTAGTTTTTTTTTGTTTTTTTGTTTTTTTAATACCATGGTATGTCTAAATTCGTTAGTTTTTATTTGCTGCAATTTAGGCAATTCAAATGACTCAGTAAATGAATGATCCGCGCTAGAAGAGCTCTCGAGTAATTAATTGACAATTAATGAATTGGCTATTTGAGTTGCTTACCTTCTAGGAACCAAAGACGAATGAATTTTTGCACCTAATCGTATAATGGAAGCAATGGCCTAACAACGCCGGTTGTAAAGTGCCTTCTATGACAAAGAGAGCCGAAATATTCAACATTAAAAATAACAATTTAAAATTTATTTGAAAATGTACAATAATCATCAATAACGAGCGGCCTCACTCTCTTTCAAAGACTAATGAAAAAAAGAGTTGAATGAAATCGACCTGGAA
Organism: Anisolabis maritima; assembly: GCA_010014785.2. NCBI lineage: Eukaryota > Metazoa > Arthropoda > Insecta > Dermaptera > Anisolabididae > Anisolabis > Anisolabis maritima. The sequence goes on from JAAAKE020104908.1 coordinate 41,755, forward strand.
AATAGATGAAAATAAAATAATTGCAAAAAAATTCAATAATATCGAAATTCCTGGTAAAAATAAAACTGCCCCCCCCCCTCTCTCTCTCTCCCCATCCCACCACCTAGTTCACCTTGAAAAGGAATATAATAAAAATAAATTTAAAAATATGTTTTTTCTTTATTATTAGAAATGGTTCCCTCTCTGACTGCGGTCGCCACAAATCTCTCCCGCCAATAATTATAAACTTCAAATTAAATATATATATAGCCCGCCCCACTGTTCCTTTTTTCAATCTCTCCCTCTCTTTCTTTCTCTCTCTCTCTCTGCAGCCGATTTCCCCCCCTGATTCATTAGCCAATCAAAACGGTTGAAATCTTTGGCGCCAGAATTCGCGTGCTTTGGAGTGTAGACGAAGCGCCATTCCAAATCAGTTGAGGGGGAACGCTTGAAAATAGTGGAGCTATGTTGCTTTTCGTTATATAATCCAACGTCTTCTCTTTCGGAGTCAGCCATGATGCCAGCAGGTCTGCTTCTCTCGTTCTGCTCATTTACCAACCTTTTTACCTAGGTATTTTAACTAAATCTTATTAATTATTCATTTATTATACTCTTTAGTCATTTAATATTTATAATTCACATTATGAATTTAAGAAATCCTCAATATCAGTGGAGTCGAATCTTAAATGAATTTTTTTTTTTTTTTTTGTTTTTTGGTTTTCCAATTTCTCTTCTTTTCTTACACATTTTTTTCGTAGCCATATGTAATATACCAGAATTTCGTCCCCACTGGTGGTCTATCTAATATTGTGTTGTTAGGCCATTTTGATCTTAATTATTAATTTATTATTAAAAATGGTTTCTCTCTGACTCGGGCGACACAAACCTTTTCTGCCATTAATTAATAATACGATAGTTGATATAATATAAAAATATTTTACTTAAAACTAAAGAATAATTCAAAAGAAATGACTATTTTACTTCAATTCAAGGCATTTTTAAAGTATATAGATAGGCCTTGGGTTACAGACATGCCCATACTTGTTCATGTACTATATATAAATGCTTAGAATTTAAGTTATATCTAGATGAAGATTAGAATATTCTTATTTGGAAATGAAATAAAAGTTTAGTATGCTGCAATGCATTTTATACCACCCTTTTCAGTATAATGTTTCGGAACAGATTATGCATTCTTCAGGCCTCTCAGACAGTAAAAATCACTTTTTCACACAAAATGCGGCGCATTTTATTTGCAGATAATCAATATTTTTGAGTTAATTAGTCATAATAATTTTTATTATAACTAATTAATTCAAAAATACGTCAAATCTTGTTGACTTGATTACATTTTTCAGAATATTTTCTTAAATTTATAGAAAAACTTTTCAAATAAAAATTATGTGAATTACTTAGTATTCTTTTGTTAAAGAATTTTTGCAAAAAAAATTGAAAAAAGTTAAAAATAGTTATTTTCTAATTTGCATCGATTTGCCGGCCTCATTCATCTTTTTTTTCTCTTTTGAATTTTTTTATATCTTAAAATAAATTCTATTAGATGTCCTCAATCTTCATTTATGCAATAAGCTCTTTATACATTTTTGATTACCCCCTTTTAATACATCATGAGATATTGCCAGAATAATGACATCTAAAAGAAATTATTTTTAGAAATGAAATGACTTGAAAAAAAAAATGTTATTCATAAATAAATTTATTTTTATAACAAAATTGTATAAAGAATTTATCCCCATTTAAGAAACTTTTGATCATTTTGCAAAGAGGACCTTAAATTCACTCTTCAAATTTGATTTAAAAATAATAATTGCCGTTTGTTCTACAAGCTACCTATTTTCTTCTCTCTTTATATTATTAATTATTCGATATAAAGACATAATAAATATATTATTATATATTTAATAAGAAATTCCTCACATTTGCGTTTTAATCTCACATTTATCAGAACTTTTATAATACAATAAAATATTGATTGTCCTCTTTTAGCACACATCTTAATTTAATAACCTTTCGGTCAATAATTAATTTTCTAAGTCGAAAATATTCTATGGCTTGAACCAAAGGTATGGTACAAGAATAAGTGGGATTATTTAAAAATCAAAGCATTAGTGCATAAATTCGTACTTTTTTCTTATAAGTTAGGCTAGCCAAATAATAAGCTCATTAATGAATTTTTTAATTAATTGCTCTAGGGCGGGCCTCGCATACGGAAATTAAACACTAGCATCTAACAAATAAAAATGAATTTATGTAATAAACCAGGGTATACAATTATTTTTTTTAAACAAATATATTTGTTTAATTAGGATTTAATTCAATAACTGTTGTGGTGATTTTTGTTGCCATCCAATTTCTATTTTAAAAGAAGAGGATGGATCCTCCCTTTATTATTTAATTATGTCCTCCTTTGTTGATTTTCACCTCCATCGAGCCCTCTTAAGCCGGATGAACGCTTAGCTTCACCTTAAAATTAATTCTATTTATGTTCATATTATGAATTTCAAAAATATACAACGAGGATGGCCAAAATATGATCCATTTAAATCAATCGGGCCCTGGCTTCCTTTCTCTAATCTACAAGAGTTGAGGAGCTGACTCCTTCCCTGTCTCTCATTTTTATATTCATCTTCATTTTTATACTCAATTACAAAGGGGGGTTCTGCCGACCAATCAGAGTCCGCCCTGGACAAATCAGTTACTATGATAACCAAACGCTACGCTTGCTCTCTTTCGCTACAAACTGTAGCGTCATTGATGCATAACATTGGTAACGCTACAGTCGTCCGGCTTGCCCCTCCAACGAGAGCCCTATATTGAAGTTATATTAACTAAACTATGTTGCATTATCTCTTCATTAGAGGGAGAGAGAAATGCAATTTTGTATTCACTTCTAAATTCTTATCAATGTATGTTTTTAATTTCTTTAATAGATGCAATATATATTAAATAGGTAAAGTATTGCGATCTCAAAAATTGAGATTTCAACGGAAATACACGTGTGAGGTCCCCTGAGTTTAAAAAAGTGGGTCTCGTAAAATGATCTTTCTATTTTTTTTTTTTATAATTGTAACCTTAATAAAAAAAGTTGTTGAAGCACAAAACAAAATCTCATTTATTTTATTTATTTAATAATAATAATAATCTTAGCAATAAAGTTAATTATAAGTGTGAAATATATTGATTAATTTGATTGGTATTAGCGTATTATTACCTAAAATTTATATAATATTTTTTTATTAATTCTTATAAACAAAAAGATTAATTTAATTATTAATTGTTTTCAAATTATGTAAATATTTTGAAATGTTCTATTTGAATTAATAATTTTCTCCAACTTTTATTAATAGTATTGTATTTAATGAGTTATCTTTTATACATTTGTGTCTCTATTGAGGATTTAATTATCATCTTCATTTGAGATATCTTATTCAAAAAACCAAGTTGTTTCAAATTTCATTCAATCGTGACCTCAAATATTTTTTGTTTAATTTGATTTATTATCTAATAATTAATAACAATAATTAGAGGCCAGAACATGAAGATTCGAATACAACAGGGAAAGATAATATGAAATGACTTAGGATTATTTATGGACAATTTTATTATAATATTAATGTTGTTTTAAAATCAAGGAAGGGGGGAGGAGTTTGAATAGCGTAATGTGATTATGGTTTAGACCAGGAGCTCCCAAACTGTGAATTACGAACCCTGAAAATGAGGTCCAAAGAATGCAGAATCTCAAATATATTTTTTAAATTAGAGTAGGAGTTGCGCTAAATAAATATTTTTCCTTAAAGAATCAGCTACATCCTGGTCCTGAAAAGTTCTTCTCTTTTTTAGGATGTATTTAGATAAATAGATGTAAATTATATTCTATTAAAGATAACTTAAGTACTGTGCTCTCTTTGTAAGTGCAGAGCAGATGAAGCAGATTTGTCAGTGTTTTACGTCATTAATTGACATTGTTCGCAGTCTTAAATATCTCTTATATTTTTATAAATATTAGCAATTTTTTAAAAGTTGAATATTTAGTCGAAATATATTTGAAATACTTGGTCTCTTAAGCTCTGCGCATAGTCCGTGAAACAGAACCGTCGACAGAAAGAAAATAAATATTTCGGACCGGTCAGAAGTCTTTTTTTATTTTTATTGCCGTACATCATGCGAAAAAATGTCGTAAAACATAATTCCTCAAAATAAGGTTTAAAGTATCATAAGAGTATCATAATCAACAAAAAGCCGACAAATAAACAATATACTGGGACAATTATTGGTAAAACCGGAATGTCCAGGCAAAAGACCGGACAGGTGACAACACTGACTGGACTTGAGTTGTGTACTAAAAGCACAAAGGCAATTAGAACAAATAAATTGAATGTATATATTCCAAAAAAAATGAAAATTGAAAATCGAGAAATATTTCTTGAAAAGTTATTGATTTGCAGCTTTAGTCAGAAATTTGACAAATAAACTCATTTGTAGGCATTCAGTCATTTATTCATTTTTAACATTGATTTAGATAAATTCCTCTGAATTTTTTATATTAATATCTAAGCTAGCTTTAAAATGCCGGTCCTTCAAATTCTCTAGACCTGCACTATAATCCAACATACTTAGCTAATCTGTACGAGTAAAAAAATCGATTGTTTAACTTTTGAATGCATGGATTGATTTAATTTTAAAATGACACTTGAAATGAACCCTTTCTGCCTCTAGTTCTCACTTACTTATCCAAGCTGGAGGCTTGAATAATTTTTTGCAATAAGCTGGATTTTGACCCAAGTTGTGAACCAACTTTGCAGCTTTAATCCGCTTAGCTAATAGCCTCCCTTGATTAACTTATAATTAATTCCAAAATTAATATAAACATACTAGGGGAGACCGTGCGGGTATTTAAATACGTTTTACGCTTAGGCGAATATTCGTCAAATCGCATTCATCCGATTATTCGAATAATGCAAGTATTGAAAAAATCAAAAACCATTTTCTTGTTTTGTAATTTCAACAATCATAATATTAAATATTTCATTTTTCATAAAAAATTGTTTGCTATTTCGTATTCCGTGATCGTGAAGGACCCAATTTGAAGTTAGTTAGTCTTAAGATCAACTTCTTCAGAAGAGGAAGAAATATAGTTGTGGACAAACTTTGTAAACAAACAAGTTAAACTGGAAATAGTTAAACCAATAAGTGACCTTGGAATAAAGAGAAATTTCTTTAAACTTTGCTGTAAATATGCGTTTAAATGAAGAGGAGAGTGGATTAAGCAATAAATTTAAACTTTCAAACCCGATTAGTTTTAACGAAATAGATAATAGGTTCCTGAAGTTTTTAAGAATAAAAAGATTGAAAATACATATAGATGTAAAAATTTCAATTTAAATAATTAATTGTTGATATATTGGTCTACTAAGAACATAAATAGCGTCTATATATGCCAGAAGTTAGTAAATTAAATCACATCTGTCACTAGTGATGAGGTTTGAAAATAGACAATCAAAGGAACAAAATTTCGAAGCATACTATCGAAAAAAAAACATCTATTTTTTGTAGAAATTTAAAAAAATTCCGAGTGTGGTTTTCTTATGATCTTTTTTGCAAATGAAGTTTTTGGTCGTTAATATTATTAATGGTCTGATTTGTTAAATAGGAAATTTATGATTATTTTAGGGGTTTACTGTAATGTAATAATTTAAGAAATTTGATGAGAGTCTTATTAAAAATATACTATTAGTATCAAGGGAGAGGGTCGGCTCCCCTTCCATTGGACCTTTAAAATATTGTCGGCCTCCCTAACGATATTGATATAATCGAAAATGTCGTTATGGAAAATTATTTAGAGTACTCCCCGCCATCAAAATCAATTAAGAACTGATGCCCCTGGTATATGATTAATATTAATAGAATATTATATTATCTATATACTATATTTAGCGGACAAAATTAACTAGAGCAGTGACAGTTTTATCAAAACGATTACATTTAAATTTAAAAAAAAATTTTGAATTCGGAATTAATATATGCAAATAAACTTAGGATATGATCCTTAATATCTATTATAACATTTCTATGAAGTGAGCATACATATTAAGATATTTTTTTTTTTTGTATTTTTCGGCATTTCAGGACATTTATTAAGATATTTGTAGTTAGTGACCATCCCTGCCCTTTTCAGAGCAAAATGCCTTATCGTCCATGGACTTAAGGAATCAAAAACAAAATTTTTCAACTAAACAAAATTGTATACTAACGAATCTGGAAGCTACCATCGTATATATGTAGATTTGGAGAAGAATGAAAAGAACTTTAGTAGAGGCTTTTTAGGAACCAACCCTAGTCTAAAATACTCAGCAAAAAGTCCCCCCACAAGATAATATCTTCTAACACAAGTGATTATACCGTGCTCATTTCTAACACTAATTAGATCCTTTACAGGTAAAAAAATTATATTAATCTATTATTATTTACTTGGATTAAAAATATAACCTTTGTTTAATAATTTACTAAATTAAAGTTTAATATTATTAAAGAGTCTTGAATTATCTTAGTGATCATTATTAGTCTTAATCGTTAGAAAAATGCCTCTCACAGTACTGACATTCATTGTGACAACCAACCCTTAGTAAACTGCGACAAACGGCCCGACTTGCCATTTTGTAAAAGAAAAGTTTGCCTATTAACATAACCCTTTTAATTTACCCTAGATTTAAATTTTGGAAACAATATTGACTTTCACATGATGCCTGCTATTTTTTAGCATTGAGGCAAAATATAATACAACTAATAGGGTAAAAATGTACTCAGCACATCAATAAATAGGAAATCTTAAATAAAAACTGCACTATTTAAATTAGAACAACCATATAAGGCCAGAAAATATAAGATTCTATTGATGTTACTAGTATCGCGCTAGCAATGAGAGCGGCTGAAATGCAGGGCCTGTAGACAACCCGTCCGGTCTCTTCTAACTATTCCAAAAACCTTTTTGTGACGTTCTATTTTTTGTAGCATCATATTCAATATTTAAAGATAACATATAAAAAATGTGAAAGCTTCAGCTCAACGGGAAATTACTTAAATCGACGTGACGGACTCTTCGTTAATATAGATACATAGATTCCCTAAAATACAGCATTATCTAACGTGGTTCTTGCTGAACGGTTACAAAAGTTTGAACATATACGTTTGCTAAGGAAAAGACAAAAGATGAGAACATTTCGGTAAAAATAAAATACTCCTTTAATGGTCATGACAGAACTAGTGAGTCACAGACGGTATGTCAGAGGTTATAGTGCAAGAAATAAAGTAACGAAGAAAACAATAAATAATTTTGTTATTGTTATTTTAATAAACATATTTCTTTTAGTTTTTTAACTTTTGGAATCCCACCGTGTATTTTTATAGAAATTTTTTGGTATAACACGAATTCGCATAACACCGCAATTTTAACGACTAGCTATATTAAAAAAGCAAATGGAGTAAATAACTCTCTTTTCATATTCATTATACATCACTCTAATATCAATTGATAGAGATATTATTTTAGAATATCCTAAAATTCCCTTAATAATATACTTTTTAATGAATAAAGTAATTTTTCAGATAATTAGCAATTAAATCTAACATTTTTTTCAAATGCATAAATTTCCATAAAACAGAATATATAATCGCCTATTAAATTAACAATTTTATGATGAATTTTTAAACATACATTTTATGAATTTATAATATAAATATTCTATATAAAGTATATATATATTTAATTTAACTTCACTTTATAGAAAGTCAATACTTGCTAAAATTAGATATAAAAAATATCAAATATAATATATTTGTATATGTATATGTTTCTATATAACTATAGTGGCCATATGAATATTTTTTCCGAAAATGGATCTTTTTGATAAAATTTGGTATATTTACTAATTCATATCTCAGGAAACTCTTGTACTGCAGTCGAAGAATTTTCGGAATCTCAGAATTCTTGACCCACCCTAATACATTGTCAGTAAAAAGTTTTCCATCCAATCATAAACAGAGAATATCCCGAGCTCGTTACTTTCCCGTTCTATCCCGTCGTCTATCATCATTTTTTAAAATGTCTTTTAATTTAAATTAATTTTAAAAAAATAAATGATAAACGACATTTAAATTCTTCTTCTTTTGTCAGTCGCGAAAATAATTCAACTGTAGGTCTCATCTTTAGGAGAATTGTCTAAAATTATTCTCAAAATTTAATTATTCTAATTTATTATAAATTTTTATTTCTCGCAAAAGAATTAAATTAAAATATTTTAATTTATTGTAATTTATTTTTTTAAATTTTAATTAAATCTCACTTTTATACAATAAAATCAATATATTTGGAAAATAAATATATTCAATCAAATTGAAAAAAAATGTTCAAATCGAATTCGTATAATATTGAAATTCTGTGAATTATTATATTTGATGAAACCAAATACTGAGAAAAGATTGCCTCCGATGAAGCAGAGGCAGGCCTTGCTGGGGTTGGTGGTTCTCTTTCCGTTTTGAAAGTGAAAATTTAATCAAATTATGTTGGCTAACAATTAATTTTAAAAAATATAGACTAAATCTTTATAGCCCCATATGTCAAAAAATAAATAAATAAATAAAAGATTCTCTTTCTTTGCAATCTTTGAAAGTAATTTGAAAGCACTTTTACTTGCGAAAAATAAAATTTCCCTATTCCATCAGTAGACCCTATTTACGAATGATCCCCATCAATTGGTTTAAGTTCAACTTTTGGAAGATCTCTCTTTACTGGCTATTTAAAAATCACCGGAGCGAAACTTATTTATTAAACACATTTTTTTATCAACTTTGATATAAATTTTTATAAATATTTTTTTTTTTTTAATCAATAAGGACAAGTGCAAATTAGCAAAATGTAATATGAGAATTAGTAAAATAAATTTTTCATTTTTATTTCTTGGAATTAGAATTCAATAACATTAATTTCTTTCTGACTATTTGTCGACGCAATGTTCTGGTTACAAAAATTCGAAGACCCTCTTTTAATAAAAGGCTAAATAATCCAGTTTTTCAGGAAAAAATGTATTTCAAATTGTGTAAACTACAAAAAATAATCTTCCTTAATCTTACATCTCAAAAGACAATTATAATTACTTTACATCAAAAGGAGTAACTCCTTTGAGTCATCTGAATCATTACTGACTCAATTCGAAAATAATAATAGGCAACTAAACCCATATTCCAATTAACGACTCTCTAATCTAGCAGAACCTGCTTGTTTCAATATGATCAACGTGTTATGAAGAAATAAATACAACAATTTTGTTTTCTTTTGAAGTACAATGGCATCAACTTGGTATAATTGTAGACTATCAACGCTAATTGGAAAACCGAACAATTGTATCCTTTTATCCCTCAGGGCTTCAGGCCTATACAATTAAAGGGTTCACGGTCTATCACAGAAATCCTTCATCCATTACTGACATCCATGAAACTTTTTTGAAAAAATACGATCAAAGGTATCGAGCCCCTCATCACACAGCTTTTTATAAATAAATATATCGACAGACACAAAAAAAAAAAAAAAAAAACTGATCAGTTTCAAGCGCTTTTATCATGACATTTCAAAAAGAGCTATTAAAATGGATAAAAATACGGAATTTATTGTAACAGTGCCTTTACGATATTTCAATACTGTGCAATACATTTTTTACTTCACACTAATATTATAACCTAATATTATAAATATACACAGCTATATAATTAATTAGAACCTTGGGGGTTAGCCTTCTAAGATGAAGTTTTCACTGTATTGATGGGACTCATCCTGGGTAAGAAAGCGTGGGAAATTTTGCCCATTGCCCCCTCTGAGTGGTCGGCGGACTGTCATTCCTTCGCCCATTTCCCCCATTCCACTGCTCCATATACGCAATAATTAAGTTTCATTAAGAGAGTATAATCGAAAGCATGATATTTTTGTACTCACGGAATATATTTACAGGTACTTTTTTGATTGCACACTTTAGACTGAATATGACCCTATCTAAATATTTTTAGTCTGAAAACGCACAGTTTTTTCATTATTATATAATTAGCTTATTTAAAATTAATTATTAATTACGTTTATTGCTTTTTTTAAATACAAAAGGACAAATTATGGAGGAAATTAGCCCATTATTTTAAATAATAAACGCATATTTTCGTTTTTTAAATATATTTTTTAGTTATATAACTGGTATAGCTTTAAAGATTTCTCGAAACGCCTGATCTGATTTGTATGAATAACAAGTTTTAAATTGTTATTCTGTTTTTAATACCTTCTGACCGGGTTAGATCTAGGTCACACCATTAGCCTCTCTATACATATTCATTCATAGATTTACTCATTCATACCCTATCAATTAAATTTACAAATACTAAAATAAATAGTTTATTTAAATAGAATATTAATTAACGGGGCAGAATATTAAGGAACTTTTAATACAATTTATTAAATTTCTAAAAGATAGTTATTTAAAAACAAAAAAGCTGATTTTTAATTTAATTAATAATATTCTATTGAAAGCTCGCGTGGGAAATCAATTGTCCTTTATTTTAAACAACTATCTTTTCTACTTTACCATTTTTTTAAATAAGAAAAAAATAAATAAATAAATGTAAGCCTATTTTTGCATCCTTTAGGTTATATTAATAATCAAAAAAGCGTTCAGCTAACCCCTTGTTCTTCTAATTGATAAATGAAAAATTTATTTTTTCCTTTTACCTCTCTTTCTCGTGGAATCGGCGAGAATAAGACTATTTGGAGGTAAACTAGTCTCTCGTTCGGACCTCCGAATGGAGGCTATTCCAGCTGGTTTATTGGAGATAAGTACTCAAACCAGACCCAGATCCTTTGGATATTACGATGATTTAGATGCTTTTTATCTGAGTGAAAGTTCTCAGTTGTTGCTGACGTGTGTCTTCTGATCCGCATACAATACTCCCCAAGGTTCGGTTCTCTCTCACTTTCTTATCAACAACCCCATGAGAGTGACCTTTAATCCAATTTTTTGCTTTGCGGACCATAGTACTCTACACTCAATCAATTCGGCGGAGTTTCCTCTTCGACCAATCACCAAGTTATTGTGTCTTCAATTAACGACAATCTCGGCATCTTAGAGAAGTGGGGATCTCTAAATCATGTCAAATTCAATTCCAAAAAGACACAATGTTGTCTAATTTATAGATACAAAAACAAATGCGCCCACTTCACTTAGAGCAGCAATAATCTTGAGTTCAGGGACTCGCTTTCTGTTTTGAGAGTGGCAATTTCTTTAGATTGCTCCTGGAATTTTTGAAAATATTCACCAAGTCCGCTGCTAGGAAACTTGGTTTCCTTTTCTGATTCAAGCATTATTTCTTCCCTCTCCAATCCAAACCAAAAATCATCTTCTAAACTCTTTTGATTTTCTACACTCTTACTTACTCTTGGTCTTCCAGGTATGTGCCACTGGTCAGTATAGGTTTTTTGGCCTTATGCATTAAAAAAAAAAAAAGTACATATTATGTATAATATAATACTATCCCTCTCCAAAGAAATTGGACAAGCTTTGTTCAATCTTAATGGGTAATTAGAAAATCCAAAAATAGAATATTTCATAATTGTTTAAATATTTTAATTATCCATTAAGATGAAACAATTGCCCAATTTCTTTTGAGACGGATAGTATATACTGTGAGAGCTCGGTTAACGGTTAACTTTGATAACTAAACTTCAATATAACGAAGTCCGCAATCGCAATTTCAAGCCCAATTTAACATAAAAACTTTTCTTTGAAAAAAAAGCTTTTCATTTCCTTTACTTAGGTACGTATGTATCCCTATTCTGGCCATAATATTTTTACTTCTGAAAACGAAGTTTCGCTTAACGAGGTAATTTCCCATTCTATTAATTAATCAGGGTATGAGTATATAGAATGTATATATCCTAATGCCACAGAAAAAAGAAAAATATTTAATAATGGAGGTAATCTAATCATACAAATTTTGAAGTTTCGAATTGGACTTTATACATAAAAGGAATCAAATATCGTCTTTTGGACCTAGGTAGAACAAATTCAGTTGAACGAATTTTTTTGTAAATTTCATTTTAAGCTTAAGACATAAATATCTTAATTTGATTAAGTTTTGGTGTTTGGACTGTTTGGTGTAAGGGAAATGGCAATTTACTTATGTCATTATGTCATGCTTTTTTAGACAGACAGCTTGTTTAGACAGAAAATTTCCAAAAATAAAAGTTGGTAAAAAAGTAATTAATAGAGTCAGAGCATTTTCTGAATCTTACAACCCCATTCTAAAATATTGTGAATAGAGAGTTTCTCCCACCAACAATTTAGCAAGGCACTTTCACAAAGAAGATTATACCGAGCTCGTTACTTCCATGTCATCTGGTGGGATCGTTTAGAAGCTGGCTTCTCCTATCCCAATTTCTTTACCGCGGCTCATCTCTCTAGTATTCCGAAAATAACAAACTAACAACACTATTATTAAAGAATGGTTTATAGGCCATAATATGAATTGCAAGATTTTTTTAAATAGCTAATTATCACCTGTTACACTCAGAAGTAGATAAACTCTTACCTTTGAAGTAATCTTTTTAAAATAACTTAGAATATAAGAATTTGTCTCCGGAGTGTAACAGATAGATAGCTATATTAGGCATCTCCCGATGAAAGACTAGTGGCTACCTACACCAGTTTATTTAAAAATGAGTTGAATGACTGGATTAAAAATATCTTGTTTTAGGTTTGTTTTGTTTGATAAAATGAATGATGCATAATGTTTATTTATTAATTTTTTTTTTTTTGACTGACTTTATACGACCTAGCACTCCTTTTTCATAACGAACATAACCCATTGCATTATATTTACTTTTAACGAATCCAAACCTTTATGTAATAATTTTTCAGTGAAACATAGCTCTTTTATGAAAACTTTTAATAAAATACATTACAATAAAACAAAAAAATTTTATAAAACTTGTATAATTTTTTTTTTTTTTTTGTTGAATTTTTTATTCACTTCTATTCTAGCAAATTCTTTTAACTTTAAAACAAAAATATCGCTCCACTTATCCTTTTATAATTAATTACGTTTAATATTAGTCTATTATATTTTCTATATTCTCTATCTAATTTTCTCGAAAATATTCTATAATCCAATTTCCCCCGGAGAGACAAAAAGAAAACTATTTTAAAGTTTTTTTTAATCTAGATGGTAAGGTACTTAATTTGTTTAAAAAAATTTTTAAACAATATAAAAAATAATCGTTGCGGTTTAAATTATCTTTTTTTTTTTAATATAAAAATTTAAATAAAAAGGAATAAAGTTTATTTATTAACCTTTTAAGAGCTTTATTAATATTTAATGAAAAATAAATTGTGATAAGCTATATAATTTTATTTATGAACCATTAAAAAAATCATTTCATCAATGAAAAAGGGGCTTAAGCCCACATTCTTCTGACCTTTTATATCCACACCTACCCAGAGCTTCCGCCCCTCTTCTGACCCTTTAGGAAATGTGTAGAAAAAATTACATACTATTTTTATTTTTAATACTAAATCTTTAATTATATACTATATGTTACATTTAAAAGTTGACAAAACTCTACCTTCGGATTGATCTTACTATTTTATTACTCGAACTACATAAAAACAAATTGTAACAAATTAATTATATGAACAAGACAAAGAAATTAGTTTTTTTGTAGGTCATATAATAAATTGGTAACATTGGTTTACCTTCTTCTGAATGAAACAGATGATATTTAAACAATAAGATGTTTATGGATTTTGAAAAAAATGCACTACATCAATGTCATTATTATACTCATAAATTTATATGCCATTGTGTCAATACTTTATTTAAGTTTTTTTTTTTAATTAATTAAAATAAATACACTTCATTTTAATTAAATATTTGTATTCAGTACCATGAATTGCAGAAATTAGTTTGTATTTTGTTACTGGAAGGTAGGCAACCTAAATGAACAACTCACTAATCGATTTTTAGATCATTTGCATACCTTAATGTTTATTTCCTGTGAGATTTAACATGCAACATGTGTGGTCCACTCTAGAGCAATTAATTGTCCATTCATTCGTGAGTTGGTCGTTTGGGTTGCCTAACTTCTAAATACGAACGGATTATGCATCCCATGGTAGATGCTTTGATTGGTCATTGTTTTATTTAGGTAAAAAATATAACCAGATTTATTAAGTAAGGAAGAATTTAAAAATATATTTATATTATTATTATTTATACTCGAAGCAATACAACAAGAGACCTGAGATCACCCCCACTCCAAGTGAGTGGCTGGGAAGAGATACCCTTGCAATTGCCAGCATCAAACTTTCAACCATTCACAAAGAAAGTTTGGGTTAGAGTGGAGGAAATAGTCTTTCCCCTAAGGTTCCTCTTCATTGGTTTCGATTGATATATCGATATTTTTATTTCATATTTCATAAAGGTGTTTGCAAAATTTTATGTGTTGACCTTTAAATTTTAATTTATTTTAATTAATTTTTTTTTTTTTTTCATACAAATTTTAATTTTGTTTTTATATAAGTCACTTGGAAAATTCTGACCTCCTGCTTTCAAAGTTTTGGTACTCTTATTTGTTAAACTTATAATATTTATATATATAATTATTTTTGCTAGGAAAGACGTTTTGTGCGTTCTAAAATCTTAATGATATATATCTTAACATCTATTCATTTATTATTTATTCATATAATATTATAATTCACTCTCTAGTCATATTCAGTGCGACCGACCTCTTTGCAAACAAACCGACGCTATCTGGAATAATATTAATATATATGGTATTATTTATTTATTTATACATAGAATCGTTCAAATAAATGATAGAGACAATTTTAACAAATTCTTTTATATTAATCTGATTTTTAAAAAATAACTAAAAAAAAAATGATGAAATTTCTTTTTCTAAAAAATTGAAAACACTGTTAAAGAGTTGTCACGATTGTCATTCTAAGGATAATTAAATGCTCCAGCCCACATTTATCTAATTTAAGACTCGGTTGCGAAACTTTTATTTAATTTTTTATCCAGATTCTCGATTTGCTTATTAATTAAACTTTAGGTGGCGTGAAGTGGGAGGCTGAGAGATGACAATCAGCCGACCGCTCAGAACGAGCCCTGAACACAGCCGTGTTGCCATATTTCACAAAAACATTATGGTTGCTCACTCCTGCTACGAATGCTGTCTGAGATTGACGCAAAACAGTGGCAACGCTAAATTTGTCTGCTCTGCCCCTTCATCGAGAGCCCAATACTAAAGTTATTTTAAATAAACTATAGTAACTAAAAATTACTAATTATGAAAATTTTCAAAATAACTAAAGATAAACAAACCGCAGTTTTTTTATTTTGTTTCAAAACCGATCTATAGGAAAAATGTTTATTTTATCTCAGTACATTGATGAGAGTTTGACAGACTAAATGGGTTTTATATATACGTGTAGGGCTGTCGAGAGGGTCGGGCTATAACCTTTTAAAGGGGACCTGAGATGCTCGTCAAACATACAACAGGGGGCGGTCCTTAACATCTTAACAAAAATATCGTGAAAAGGTCAAAAATTTAGGCAACGCTTTTAAATATTACATTCTCTGACCTACCACAATAAAATGGTCAACTTAATAAAGATAAACACTTTATACAAATATTGGATGAAAACTTTTTTTTAAAGATATATGAGAGTGATATTTATTTTAACATTGTGTAATGGTCCCTGGCAAATGTCAAGTACCTGATGACTCTGTAATATAATTAGTATAATAAAAATATTCAGATCAAAGATGAACAAAACAACAAAAAAACTTCAATTTGAACAAATTCCAGTTATGATCTGTTAAATAAGGAAATATTTCTTCAAATCAAGATCTCTCTCTTCATGGTTAAGTTTGTTTATACCACCCTTCTCTTCACTTTTCTCTTGCCCAAGAAGAGAAAATGAAGATTTGTTTGAATGTGGCAACAGTGTGCAGGGTTTGATTAAGAGAAAACGGATCCCCAGTTAGAACAAGGGTGACCAACCTTTAGCCCTCATTTGGAGAAATAAATTATTTTTCCCCTTTGAGGTTGAAATGAAATTTACTCACTGTTTATTACTTACGTTTTTCTTGAGGAAATTAAAAAACTTGTTTCTTTTTAATTTGGAAACCTATACATCCCCTATATATTTTTTTCTTTTTTTTTTTTTTTAGCTAATCTAACCTTCCTTTAGAAATAAATGTCATACTCTGGTCGCAGCCTATGATTCCAAAATCCACTTTTTGAACATATATTAGCTTTTTAATGAAAATTAGGCCCTTCTTTTTATTAATATTTAAGGTTATAAAAAAAAAAGAAAAAACTATCTATTATTTAATTAAGGAATCTTTATTAAATTTTATAAATATATATACAAATAATTGATATAGAATGCTATAGAAAGAAAATGGCGCTGTTTGTTTTTTTTTTTACAAAAATTAATTAAAATTTGAATTTTTATATTTTAGCCTAATGATGGAATGCAGATATTCCGAAACTCAGTCGTTTAATAAATTTTCATATAAAAAAGAAACAACTTTTTTAATTTCCTCAGGAAAAACGTTAGTCATAAACATTGAGTGAACTTCCTCTCAACCTCAAAGAAAAAATATCATCTTAGACTGATCCCATATCCAAGGAAAAAAAATTATCTTAGACCGTGCATACCTTGTGGGGAAAAAATTTACTAAATAGTCTATGATATTCTCCATGATAAATAAGCAAAAATCTCGTAGCATTACCGCTTTTTGTTCAGAAATTTTATTAAAATCATTGTCCAGGTCAAGAAGTTTTACCACACATATTTTAGAAATTTGAAATAGAAAATGTGGACAAATATTTTTATTTTATTTATTTTATTAACTACAGGAGTTGTTAGTGTCGCAACTCTTTGCAGGAGGTTGGCGTTCTCATAATTTCATTAAATAAAATTAAATATAAACATATCCTCAAATATGTCCTGGATTGGAACTTTGGATCCCATTGCTAAAGAGTCTACGAGGAGAGGGAGTTGCTGTGACACCCCTTTCTATGGGGGGGACGTAAAGATGGATTCCCTCTCAATGGTGCATTCTTCGCAAGGAGGACATGCCGGTGTTGAGAGAGTCCCTCCTCAACCAGGACATCCTCTCTAGCATAGATTTATTTCGTTGGATGAAAGAGACTTATATATAGGATCTAGTTAACTTTGTTGCTAGAAATTAATTCAGAAGGAGAAGGTAGAGATAGGAAATCAAGTAACTATATGGAAAGCCGATAGATGGCTCAGTCAGAGGTCGGCTGGATTAGAGGTGTGTGTCTCAGTGTACGAAAGCATCTGTATCTGGGTGTATACGGTCCAGATAAAATAAAATTTACTTAACTTTATTATTTTTTAACACATTTTAACTACAAAAATGAAATAATTTTCTCTTCCTTTCTTATTATATTTTATGTGGGACCGCATTCATTACATTACTGGGTCGCATGCAGCCCGCTTGTTGGACAACCCTGAGCTAGAAATTTTGATCCCTTTTTCTAGTGGGTCGCCTTTCACGGGTCCTGTCAAATGCTCCTCATTACCCATGATATTACCCTCTTTTCTATGCCTCTATAAGATAACTTAACAGGTCTTCATTGTAAACAAACATTTTGTTGTTGTTCCTGGCCCGAATCTTGGGAATGCCTTACTCTTCGCAATTATTATTTCTTAAAATGATATAAGCGTTTGAACCATGACCTCTTTTAAACAGATCTTTATAAACCACTGTTTGAATTTGATTTTTGATTAAATAATTTATATTTGATAAATCTGATTTACAATATTATTTAATCATATACAATATATATATATAAAATTAGCTCTCCTTACGAAGTAATCTGGTTCTTCTGATGAAAAGTATCTTCGTATCAAAATCCCTTACAACAAAGATGCACGCCTACATATATATATATCGTGAGGTCACTTGACAATTTTCCCCCTCTCTCTCCCTATAGGATTGAGATAGAAGTACAAGGATTAACTTCCTGATTCCCGGAGTCGAATCTTGCCACTTGGTGCCGGCAGGGTCTGGACTGGACTTGATCAATACCCGTGACGTCATCAAAAGCTGCCCTGTGACGTCAGCTAGTTCTCTGACTCTTGCTTCGGCTCACAAATAACCTCTCACTTAACATTTTACTTTTATTTATTTATTTATAATTTTTTATATTTTTAATCCTAATTTACCACGTAAAAATTCAATTAATCTCTTCCTCTCTCTCTCTTTCTTTCTTCCTTTCTCCTAATATAAATTTTTAAGAATAATTTTTAAAAAAAGCCAATGTTTATTTGTTATTTATTCAAAATTGTACGGACTAGCAGAAATTATTTCCAATATGTCTGTCATTTTTAAATATATATTCTTATAACATTGACCCTTTACAATTTAGTCATTTTTTTGCTGTTTTTAAATACACATTTTTTTCTTTTTCTTCCCTAATTTCAATTCAATTTGTGTCTCTAAGGGCAAAAAAAAGGATTCCTCAGTTAAAACTTATATATCATGATTGTGGGATTAACAGAGATTTTACCGATTTTGAATCACTTTATTATTTATTTTTTTAGATTACCTTTTTTTTCTAATTTTAATTCATTTGGTGTTCCAATAATCCAAAAAGGTTAAATCCTAAAATAATACCTTTTTTAAAGTCTTTGGATTATATGATATTTATTAGAAATTCTTTTTCTAATTTAGGTGACAATTGTTTTGACTGGGGCCTCTTGAACCAGAATAGGGACCTTCCACTTTCATGCTACCCTTCCAACAAAACACCATACAAAATTTTAAATAATACAGGGTGGGGCAAAATGATCTGACACATTTGTAGGTTTAATAAAAGCAAATGTGTCAGTTCATTTTGCCCCACCCTGTATATTTAGAAAACCTCCATCCATTACAAACAAGCCTATTATTCAATATTTTACTAATTATAGGATTAATTTTAGATTTTTTTTTTATTAAGGAATTCTCATCTGCTATAACAATAATAATAATAATAATAATAATAATAATAATAATAATAATAATAATAATATTAATATGGTGTGACTAAACGCACATCACCCAACTTTCTCTTATTACTAACTACTAAGGTAAGGAAATCTGAGTGATTTGCTGTCGCACCAGATTTTTTCCTCAGACTCCTTATGTAATCTTTCTCTATTCATCTCTTACTAAAGGATGTATAGCCAATTTAATCAATATTGTTAGAGTAGTTTAATAAAATTACAAAAAAGCCCAAAAAGCTACAAGAGTAAAGCGGGTACCAAGCAATTGGGGGGGGGGGGTGAGCGAGGGGATAAGGATTTAAATATTTCAAAGATCATATAAGAAATAACTGATATATGAATTTTAATCAAAATCGTTAGAGCAAATTTTGAGAAAATCGCCAAAAACTAAAAAAGTTCATCAGTATAGTACTAGTATTCCTTTCCTGATTGTATTGAAAATGTTTGAGGTGCATACAACTCAGGTACCTAGTTTAAATATAAAATTTCAGCCTCGTACGTTTTTTCATTTTTGGGTAATCTTGTTCGCAGATACAAGTAGACAGACTATATGTTTCATATATATTTAAGAGAAAGTAAAGAATAGTCTTATTTATTTTGGGATTAAAGCTTTCACAGTTGTTATCATTAAATAAATTTACTGTTTAACTGTATTACCTACTTACTTCAGAAGCTTCTTCTAGACCAGTGATTCTCAACCACTGTGCCGCGGCACTTTTGTGTGCCGCGAAATTCTAAAAGTGTGCCGCCAAATTTT
>JAAAKE020104909.1:0-30123 GCA_010014785.2 Anisolabis maritima
GATGATGAGATAAAGATGAGCTTCGGAAATCTTCTTTTTATGTTTCTGTTTTTCCCTTTAAATTTTTATTTATTTATTATTGGAAAATTAAAATTATGACTCATATCCAGAATATTCTTGATGTCTCGTTATCAACGTTCTGCGTGTATCATTTTTTTTTTTATTTAACTTTCAAAATCTGTTTATATTCAAATTATAGTGTATAAAATTTAGAATAGAACGAAAAGGACATAAAATTTTTAAATGTGCAACTCATTTAAAAAAAATAAATAATAGACTTGTTTTATTTTCTTAATTAATATCACGTAATAAAAATTATGTAGTAATTTCAAACATATTATCGTTTTTGAAAAAGTTATTATAGTCAGGCCAAATGAAAAAGAACCTTGACTATGGAAGCCTGCTTTAGTGATAAGCTTTCTTTCGATTACACCAGCTTTCTTTATGATGGGTTTAAGAGTTGTCTCTTGCTAAGGTCTTTGACTGGTTATTTATTCACAAATAATTAAAAATAAATTAATGGAGTTTATGCGGGAGAAGGGTAATATGATGTCTCTTCTTATATTGGTCTAATTATATTATTGAAGTTTTTTTGTATAGGAAAATTTCAATATTCTATGTTAATGATAGTTTATTATTCTAATAACATTTTTTTATTTTAAATTATTGAAGAGATAAACATCCAAAATTCTCCTCTTATAATTTAGAATTGCTTCACTTATCTCTACCCTAGTTACCGTAGGTAATATAAATTATGTTCCTGTACATTTCCTATTATTTTTTTCCTTTTATCTGACTTATATCTTATTAATATTAATAAATTTACTTATAAAATTTCCACCCTTTAATTTTTTCTCTAATTTCTTGTGATGAGAATCGTTCATGAATATTTATATAATAGAGCTAGTAATCAAGTATTTCTAAATAAACCTGATAATATTACAATTCCTCTTTCATATATATATATATATATATATAGTATTGAATAAAAATTCGGATGCCTCTAACTAACCATTTCAAGAGCATATCAAATAGAATAAGAGTGTGCATTCGTCTGGTTGACCTGGCAAGGTATTTTATCCATTTTATTCTAAAACTTCTGAATAAATATACTTGCTATTATTATTTGTCCATATCTTTAACAGTGTCATGCCATCATTAAATATTTAAATTTAAGCTTTAATTATCTAATTAAATACGAATATGTGTATTCAGTGTCGCTCTGGTAAATGAATTGAAGATTTTATAAAATTAAAAAAAAAAGTTGCAGAATGAATAAATAGCGAGCGGCTCATACTAATTTCTAAAGATAGATTATGAATAAAAAGAAAGGAAATTTCTATTATTAATAATAATACGGCATTAAGTTGCCGCCAAAAAAGATAACAATGATTAATTGATTTGGATTTTATTCTCTCTACTCTAACCGATTCATTGTGATTTAAAAAAAGATCAATTTAACTAATTAATTTTTATTTATTACCAAATAGATTTTAATACTCTGAAATAAAAGAAGATGGATGGTTCTTTTTTATTGTATTTTTATTATAAAATGGATGGACAAACATGACCTAGAAACTGTCATTGTTATAAATTTAACAATAGTAGTGTTATTCCAAATTGCAAATAATTCATAAGTAAATATTCAAAGCATTTATGGAAAACTATTAAGAAAAAAAGCCTGAAAATTACGGAAATTTACTCCTATTAACAATCTCTTAAATCTTATTATTTTAGAAACATCCGTTTTAGTTTTTTCTTTTTGACTGTTGATTAAAAAAAGACAAATTGAGTATATTCAAGAGTCGTTGTTAATTAAACATGACTTTCGACAAAAAAGGAACATCTTTCTTCATGATTTGAATAAAAATAATTAACATTTAGTAAGTGATAATTTATTAAAAATTTTATTTCCCCACCGTTCAAGGTTAGTGTCATTATCAGGGCGGAAAATAATCAATATAAAATGTTTAATTTAAGAGTCTGGATTAGATTAGATTAATTCTGGAAATGAGAACATCCAAATTCTCTTAAACATTTTATATTTACTATTTTCCGCCTTGATGAACCGGGTGGCGAGGAAATAAAATTTATATACATATATATATACTTATATGTATATAAAAAAAATCATTAGCTACTTGATTATTATTTCGATTAGCCCCCAGAAGACTAAGCATGATAAAAAGAAAATTGTCTTTACAAAAATTAATTAATTTGAATATTGTGAATTTTATTTAATACTATCTTAGAACATTTAACTTTATGTATAGTGATTCACCCAGAAATTGGCACTTCTCGTTCTCGTCTGGAAAAAACACCATTTCTCGTCTGGTATTGAAATTTCGCTTCACGTTCTCCTTTCGAGTCAATCACTTTTTATGTACAATTTAAAATAGCCCAATTAAAATTAAATTTTTAGTATTTTACATAATTTAGTATTTTAATAGAAAGGGTAAACGACCTCTTATCATGTGGATCTATATTTAAAAGTCTTATGACCGCTGAGAGAACTGAGTAGTTGTGTCGATTAGTGAAGTGAACTTTGCATTTTCGAAGCCACCAAGGTTCAAAGTCGAGTCTAAGAATTGACTCCATCTGAGAGTAATATCCCGGCGTTTTCTATTCATTGCTTCAAATGGCCCAGAGGGTACGGTGTCAGGTAAATTTTTAGGGAGATAACAATTGCATTTCTCTCTTTGGAGCACTGAATCGAAAACGCCATTAGGCATCGGGAAAATTATAACTGTCAGAATTTAATATCTCTAAAAATAGCACACATAACTCTGTGAATTTAATTTACAAAGATTTTCAGAGGCTTCCTTGTATTTATGTTTTGAAATTTGCAGAAATTATTAAAAAGTATACGTAGGAAAATATTTATAAATAAGAGAAACTATGATCGATAATAATATATTTCCACACCCTTCATTCTTCTTATCAAACACAAACAAACGACCCAAGTTAAAGTTATTTAAATTTATTATAATTATCATAGATTTTTTTTTTTTTTGTTGGCGCCATTTTCTTCTCTTCTGACATTAATTTATATTCCTAGTTTGAGTCAAATATAAATAAGGCTGTCATTGTGCGAGAGACAGACAAATGCCATCAAATCGTTTAATCTAGGTCAAGTTAATTCTTAAACCTCAGTTGGCTGCCTCTATTTGAATAACCAAGAACTCTTAAATAGAAGAAAAAGAAAAAAGAAGTGGCTAGGAGTTGTTCAGAACTCGAAATGGAGTCCCTCTTCTTCATAAATCATAATCATAGCTTATGTTTCAAACTTTGTATCTCACTTGGTTGCTTTGAGAAAAAAAAAAAAAAAAAGAGAGAGAGAGAGAAAAAGAATGGAAACTGGCTTTTGTTTATAAATCTTTTTTTATCTTGAAGTTAACTTAATTGGAAACTATGAGTGAGTATCGCGCTGAAAATTTTTCGGTAAATAAAAAAAATAAATCGATTTCGAATGAACCCGTTATCTCGTGTCCACTATTCTCATGTATTAGTATCAATGAAATTTTATTCGCTTTTTGTAAGAGGGCAAAGGAAGCTGATGTATTTAAAAAATTCTATCATCCTTGGAGCCAACTTTGTGTTTCCAAACCATTGTTGTATCGAATGACAGGCTTGCAACCCCTAATCGATTAATCAGTTACTTTTCGGTTAAACCTAGCTGGGGAGGTTAACCGCTGAAATTTTTAACCGGGAAAAAGGTCCCATTAAAAAAGATAGATTACAGAAATCAATTGATCCATCTAACCACAAAACACATAAAAAAAGATATAAAATTTAAAGACGGTCAAACAAGGGAGCATCCAACTCCATAAATTAAAAAAATTTCCTAAATTCTCTGTACTAAATAGATTAGAATAATTCATTGGCCTGCACACAAACAAAAAATAATAAAAATTTTCAACTATTGTCGTGGGTTGACTAGTTATCTAATCTAGTAATTAGGCAATGATGTCGATTCAGTGAATAACAAAGTTTTTTCATAAAAAATTATCTATATCAACTTTATTTCAGTAATTTAATTTTAAAGTGTATCGTAAAAAATGTGTTTAAATAATATTTTGCAATATCCTACTTTTTTTTTTTTTTTTAATATCTATTTACTTTCCGTCTCTCAGTTTGTTTATATTTCCAACTATTATAAGTTGTCTTCGAATTTAATCGATTCAAAAAATGAAAAAAATAAATAAATAAAATAAAAAATAAAAAAATAGAAATAAATCATGTTGTTAAGTCTCTTTCAGCTTGACAGCTTATGAGCTCTATAAATCCTACTGTGTTCAAATAATTTAAGAGGGAAAGAAAATAAGGGGATCTTACCAGTGGAAATAATAAAAAGACTATTCCAAATAAATAATTTACATTTTATTTATAAAAATATATATAAAAAAATTATAATTGATTATGTTTAAACAATTAATTCTTAAAATTCAAAAAAAGGAGGGAAGATTCTATTATATAAATTTTATTACAGACCTAAACAAGCTTCCAAAAAAGTCATTTATTTAACCATTCTATGTATTAATAAAATTAATTGAAATTAATTTCATTAATTAAAAAAATAATATTAATATAGTATATGCTTTTCTGAATTTTTAACTGGCAATCAGGTACGTATTATACTAAGAGGATTTAGTGGGGGGAAGTCAACTTTATTTCAAAACCAAATTTGGCGTTTACCGAATATAGTATGGAAGGGGGGTGTTTAGAGGAGGGAATTAATCCACCCCTCCTCATGCCAGGACATCAACATTGACATAATACTAATCATAAATATTTAAATATTAATTATAATTTACCTTTATTTGAAATGATTGAACTCAATAAATTAACTATAGACATGCAAATGGCTCGGTTGAAAATAGGGGAGGGGAGACTTGATCAATTATGACGCGACAAATCATTCGTATTTTTCTTAAATTTTTAAATTCATTATTAACGAAATCAGATTTCATCCAAAGGGGGGGGGGGGGTACCCTTTCAGCAACTCAAATAACTCGTTAAGCCCGAGATGCCGAAATTCTTGTAAATATTAGAATAATACCTTCATTTTCATATTATATACTTTATTTATCATTCAAATATATACCTTTTTGTCATATCCACCCTATTTTTTTTATTTCACTTTTAGATGATTACGCCTCTTAGTATACGTATATATAAAATTGAATTAGATTTCATTGAGATATATTTATACTGGCCTTTAATTTATGATGAAATTTTAATGACATTCTTATATTTATTTAGCAATTAGTAAATTAATAATTTAATTAGTTAATTAAGTTAATTTTGTAGGCCTAAAGATCAATTAAACTTAGAATATTTTTACGTATGTAATTTGCGAAAGCTCATTAATGTTTTTTTTTTTTATGTCATTTCAAGTAAAATATTTATATTGAATTCTGTCGCATAGGGAAAGAAGAAAAATTTTATTTAATTAATTTATTATTGGAAAAACCCTCAGGGGTCATATCTGATGAGTACGTGGATGGCGACCGCAAACTGAACTAAGTTTGGTATATCCTCTATTCCTTCTAAGCCAACATTTTACATATAATTTGATTCATTTTCAAATCATTCGAACTGATCCTCGTTTATTTATCCGTGATCCTTCACCTAATAACACAAAACTGTAAATTGGAGCCAAGAATATTTCATTGAGAGTAATACGTCTTTATTTCTTTTCCTTAGAAGAATTTCTCTTGAGTCCTTTGTGAGCTCGATCCAAAACCATATTTAAATATTCATAATTAATTAATTAATTAAAAGGAATCATTCAAAGGAAAATATTTCTTATAAATAAATTTATTTTCTATTAAAATTTCATGATTGGTCAATATGTTTATATTTAAAATACACTAAAATATATCGTGTAATATATAAATCTAAATAATTTAGCCTTGGCTCTCGGCAGATGCACCTGTTTCGCGCTTCAGTAAACTTTGTCAAAACTTGAATGAAAAGAAGAAAAGAAGTGTTGATTTTTTTATTTAATAAAAAAATTTATAATGGTAATGATAATAAACGCCATTCATTATTTGTGAAAAGGAATGTCAGAAAACATCAAATTAATTAAGTAAATATTTATATTTATAATGATTTAATGAACATCTTAAAAAAATTTTTCAGAGTAATATCGAAAGAATGTTTTATTTTTATTGATAACGCGATGAATGAAGACTTAAAAAAATGTTGGTCTCTTTTGTTATGTTTCATTAGTTATAATAGTACATCCATTTTATTATATATATTAAAAAATATATATGCTCAATGCGCGGGCTTTCTAACCCCAATAAATTCTTCGACTTTACAAAATAACATTCTAAACCATATTAAATGGAAGTTACTTTTTTTTTTAATTATTTAAGATCTCTGTCCTGGCTTTCTCATTTGGATAAATTCCCACCCCGGGGCGACAGATGAGATAGATGAATACATGTCTTTACTTATGAGTGGAATTTTTTATTAAGGAAGTTAAATTGATTTTCACTGAACGAAAACATGTATATAATTTTATCTCTTCTCATATTCTCATCTATAAGAGAAACTTTTATATTTGATTGACTAAAAAAAAATCTCCCCATTTTTTTTGCGAGTCAATGATTTCCAGCCCGGAGGCGCAAATAAATGCATTTTTTGGGGTTCAAAAAAAAAAATATTAAAATAAAAATAAATAAATAAATATAATACCTTACATTAAAATTTTCTATATTCTATTTTAAACACACGGATTTTAAGACCTCGCACTAATTGAAGTTTCGCATCTTTAGAAAGGGAAACATTAAAAAAAAAATCAAATTAAATTCCAAAATATAAACGATATATAGTAGTTTGCACCCGGTTTAAATTTATTTTTCCATCGTCTATTTTACCTTAATTCTTTAAAAAAATAAATCAAGTAAGTTAATGGTAGTTTTTTGCGAATTTAAATCCGAACCTCTCTAAATGGATTCGCAATAACTACACCAACAACAACAACAACAACAACTTGGTAGCAAACTTACAACAACAAACCCTGCATTCAACAGCCGCAGATCATTCAATGAATCTTAAGCACCGATGCGACGAAACTTAAGCATCAAGGAAGCCACTTGAAAACAAAGCTTCCGTGGCAACTTTATGCAAGAACGACATTAATAACTTAATAAGCGACATCATTGACAAACCAGAGAAACCCAGTTATTATTTAATTATTTCAATTGAAATTTGAATTTCGCTTAATGATGTTTTTAACTGTTTTTATAGAAAATTTTATTATAGATCTTGTACTTTTTTTAATTTTTATTTTCACCCTTTCATTTGAAAGTTATTGTTGGGAATGATAAATAAGTGTCAATTCATAAAATTTGAATACAGGTTTATTATTAAGTGAAAAGGAAGATTAGATGAAAGAAAAGCTGATTGTCTGTTTTGTCTCTTGCAGGTGCAACTGACGATCCGCACGCTTCCTGAGTTACCGAGCGGTGCCAAGTACAAGTGCGTGTTCGGCATGGCTGACCCCATTGACGCCGTGGTCACGGCCTCCGGGTTGTCGTGTCCAACCCCGGGGGTGGGTCGACGACCACCCATCCCCGAAAGACAGGTAGGTCTCTTTCCTTATCCACCCTCGTCTTCGTTAATCTACCCACGCATAGTCCTGCAAATAGATAAACCCCATGCGAATTCTCTTTCTATTGAAGTCAATTAAATACTTTAGGACGGGACACGAGGATGCCCTACTTTCTAGAAATTTCTCCCCCATGCAGGCTAGGAACTTTTTTGAGAATTTATATATATATATTTATATAATCTGAAGATAAAAAAATTTTAAACAAGATTTTATTAAAAGCAAAAGAAAAAAATGTTTTACGTGTACGTGAGTAAAAATAAATTGTGGAACATTCATTAATTTAGTTAAATTTTTGATAATCTCTCTATGGGAAAAATTATTTTTTATTTTTTATACATTAAAAAAAAAAAAAAAAAAACTTGTTTTAAGAATCTAAATGAAAGACTTATACAACAATATATTTTACTATAATAAAAAATATTGCATAAGACTTTGTTAATAATTATAGTCGGGCCATTTTGATTAATTTCTTTCTTTTAAAAAGTCTATCGATAAGATTAATAATACTGAAGTTTTTGAAAGTTCTGACCTTATAAAAAAAAATCAAGATATTTGTTTTATATATAATAATAACGTGCCTAACTGAATGGAAAAGTTTACAATTTGATAACTCGAACGGCTTTCGAGATAATCCAAATCTCTGTTCGAAACAACACAAGTCGTTTTGATTTAATAGCATTCAGTTTCAAGTATTTTCATTACTTAGGTATTATATAATATGATAAAAGTTCTTGATATTTTTTTATTCACTATTCTATTGAGAGGTCAAAAATTTGTAGAAACAGATAAAAACCATTGTTTGTTCTATCCTTGATTGACACTCCAACTTAACAGAGTTCATATCCTGCTAAGACACGAGACTTTTTTATTGACAAATGCGAGCGGGCAGGAGGGCTCCGGGGGCCCTTCTTCAAATAGAAAGACCACTTAGTTTTTTTTTTTTTTTTTTTTTTTTTTTAATTAAGTAAACGGGAAATGAATACAGGCGCTTCAGGTATCCGATTTCAGGTACCCGCCATGAAGTTGAATTTAAAATAATAAATAAATATTTAAAGAAGAAATATTAATTCAATAGGTAAAACAACAAATCCTTCTGTCTATATATCTGCATTTGAACAAAATCTATAAGGTTTAACAAGACCGGGAGAGTTGGGATTCTCTGGTTTGCGACCGAGTCACGCTCAGAAGTACCGAGATCGTGCAAATCCTCCAGCAGGAATTCTTGCCTATCATGGACGTTTTCTGGGGATTGCAAAAAGTTCAGGTCTCTGAGGCGGTTTGGAATTGTACGCTTATAATTAATTTTTTAACGAGAATCTAAAATTACTTTTCTTTTTACCCGAATATCAAAATTTATTTATATGATACAGTACTTGGCGCGAACCGCCCCCCCCCCCCCCCATACATATAAATTAAGAAATATTCAAAGAATTGTAATCCAATTAACCTCACCACTTTGGTAGAGTTATCCTGGAGATATCTGAAAATTTTGAAACCCAATCCCACCAATCATTCACAGAAATTTTATCTACTTCATTTTATAAGAATAAATAAATTTTTTACTCAACTTTATGAAGTGTGAAAAGAAAAAATTCCATTTTAAAGACAAAGAAATAATTTTTAATAGGTTTTTATTAAATCATTTTTCTTTTTTTTTTTTGTTTATAAATAATAAAAACTTTCATCAATTAAAGTAATGGTTAATAAATATATTCAGATTTGAACAATAGAGCTTTTTTCATTGCACAAAAAGGGCCAACGTCAATGGACGCCTTCGAATTAAGCCATAGGGGAAGTGCACGCATTTTAAGGAGATTGATCATTATTACTCAAGGTAAAAAAAATTAATAAAACACCTCACAATTAGATTTGAGAATTCAATGAAATTTGACATTTTTAAACACCTTTTCGGAAATAAATTCCAAATTGAACATCTTTATTCATTTCCAACATTATTTATGACTTATAAATGCACACAAAAAAGTAATAATAATCCAACTAGCGCCGATTAGTTGTTTATCTTCGATCAAAACAAGATACCGAGACTATAGAACTGATAAGGCTGCAGTAATAATCGGTCCAGAGGGAAGCCGTGTTTTTTTTCCTTCGTTTTATTCTCGTTAGCTCATAAACGAATAGAGATATAAAAAATTTTAATGCAATAATTTGCTCTTTATTGAATTATCAACAAATTATATCTTTTATAATTTTTTATGCCTATTCTTTTATTTTATCTCTTAATTAAATTACCGACCCCTAATCTAGAAGTTATTAATTTTTTTTTAACTTATCAACAATTATATGACTAAACTAATCGCCGAAAATCTTTTCTATTCCCTTCGCTGTTTTATTCTCTGCATAAATATAAATGATCGTATACGTATATATATATATATATAAAATAATTAATTGAAAGAACAAAAGGGCAACGATCCCTTCCCCAAAAAGGTCGGAATATTTGTCAATTTAATAATAACTGCACCATACAATATCTTCTTGCATGTACTCCCTTTATTAGATTTTATTTAACCTATTAAATATTAAACTCTTCTCCCCCGATAGAAGAGGAGGAAGAACATTTTCTAAAATCTTTTAACAAAATAATTAATTATTATTATACTCATCGTAAAATTTAATTTATGAAAATCACCATTTCTTCGCTCTAGCGATAATTTGAAGATGAGAAGAAAAAAGTTTTTAAAAAAAATGGCGTTGCTCTACTGAGAGGCTTACAACTTTTCAAAGTGACAAATTGGAATCGTATATTTTTGTGCCCTCGCTCAGTTACTTTAGTTGAACATGGCTGTACATTGACCTGGTAATGAAAATTCCCAGCCCGACTATTTCATTCCTGTCAGTGACACTTCCAATATCCTGATTGTCATTTCTTGAACTCGAGAATATCTGCCCCTCCATTCTTTTTTTTTTTTTTTTTTTTTGCTTTAAAGAAAAACGCGATCAGTTTGATCCAAAGGACATATACTTCTATTTGTTTCATGTTTCATGTTATATAATAACTATATATTTAAAAATATATTTTAAAAAAAGAGAAATATCTGCAACTTGTCTGGCGTTGATTAAAGGGGCATGTGAGGGCGTAATCTCAACTCTCATCATGGATTGAGGAAATTAGTTCGTGTTTTCTTGTAGGCAACCTAAATTGCTCCAGAACTCCTCTAGAGAGGACCACGATATCTAGTGAGATTTAATAAGGACGCATGCATGATCCTTTCTGCAGCAATTAATCGAAAAATCCATTTGTGAGTTGGTCGTTTGGGTTGCCTATCACCGACCAAAAAAAGTTTGTAATAACGAAAAATTTTTTATTCACAACCAATTGATAAAAAAAAAATTTTTGTCGTGAATATGTTTTTAAAATAGGAACTGAACTGAAGGTAGGGGCATTGGCCAAAACATTAGGCAAAAATGTCGCCTTAGATACTTAAAGCAACAACCACCAATAGCTTCGAGTGCCCATTTGAAGTGCGGACCTTCGAGCCGAGTGCTCAACGAATTCAGCGCTACTCTCTCTAGCTCATTCGTTGATGAAGTCAAAGAGCTACAATTAGAGTCCCCGACATAAACCTTCCTATTAGTTTTTTAATAATAAAAACAAAAAAAACAAGAAATTTTGTTGTAAATTCCATTATACTAATTAAACAACAACAAAAGTATATTTGTTTATTAATAATAAATTTTAATTATTATTTAGATTACATCCATTTATTTATTTGTAAAAATTCTTTCCCTCTCATTTATTCTAATTCAAAATTTATATCATTTAGGAAATTATTAACTCGCTTGATCGATCGGATCGAACAAATTTATTTAATTTTATAAATGCATACAAAACAATCTTGTCTTATTAATAGCGAATATAAAATTAATTTAAATTTATTTTAAAAATACAAATGTAAAAATACTTTTTTCCTACTTAGATGGGTCACAGACAAGTGATTATTTCATTAAGCATTTTGGGACTGAAAAATTTTATAAATTGTCCGATTGTATACTGTTTTGGGATCTTGTAAAAACAATTTATTTAATAGCAATCTGCTTTGTCCTTCTTTCCTATTTATTTTATTTCTTCGATATTTTAAATCCTTAATCAATCGTATACACTTTTCAATTTTGTAAATTTCAATTATATATAATTTTATTTCGTTTGAATGTTCTTGGAATAATGAGGAGATAAAATAAGGCTTGGTGTTGGAAAAAAAAAAATTGTACAATAATTTAATTGCAAAAGTGAATTCGAGCGCAAATCTCTTTTATTTTTACCTTTAATCTGATCTAGAAAGACGTAAACATAAAATGAATTCGGAATCAAGGAGGGGAGGCATCTATTTTTTTCTCGTCAATCCCCCATTAGAGAGAATTTTTCCGATCATTAAATCACATAAAATTCAATAGGAGACGATTCTAAATAGATTCTACAAATTTTAAAATATTAAAAAAGGTAATATATAAAAGTATTTTTTTTCACTAATATGTTGACCGTTCGTGTGTCTAAAATTTAAAAAAAAAAATATTTTTTTAAAAATTAAGTATAAATTAATTGTTTTCTGGATTGCTGGAACTCACCTCTTGCAATGTCCGATTGTCCTCAGTATAGAAATCAGAACATTCGGCATTTTGGCCAGGGCTTTTGATATCAAAGTCGAGCGTCATATATCTAACCACTTTAAAATATAAATATTCATTCTCTTTTTGTTGCCAAAATAATTCGCACTCTTCAAAGAGAACAGATGAGAATTAAAATTGCGCTGTGGCCATTGGGTGTGAAGTGGGAGATTGGCTGGCGGACGCCCCGGAATTGATTGGTATGTTGTTTTTTTCTCTCCCCCAGGATCATGTGCTCGTCCCTCTCTCAGTCCGCTCTTCGGAGACCAACAAGGACTTCGTGAGCCGCAACTTCGCTTACTATGATTGTGCACGACACTCAACCTGTATGGAATGCGTTCATGCCAAATGGGCATGTAATTGGTGTGTCTATGAGAACAAGTGCACACACAACACTAGTTCCTGCCAAAGAACCGTAATCAGCGGGGAAAATGTAAGTCTTATTTAAACTAAATGCCTTATATTTATTCTCTTAATTTTTTAGATTTTTCACTACTTTAAATAAGTTTTCTTCTCATCTTTTATTATTCTATTACAAATTTGAAATTCTACGTTACATTTTTTCTTTACTTTTGTTTGCTCAACACATTGAATATTTTGAGCTGATGGCGTGGGTCAGGTGTCAGGCTTAGTGACGGGCCGGCTGCCTCCCCTCTCAGTCGCATCTGAACTTTGACTTAGGATCCCGATTTTAAGGAATAATTCAAAAACTAGGATTATTATTACTTGTCATTCCAACATATCGTAGCATCAGTTGCCTATTTAAATTAAATTTTTATTATTAATTAATATTTTTAAAAAATTATCCGCACAAAAGTTTATCTCCAGGAACAGATATCAAATGACGCAATACGATTCGAAATAATTAATTAATATTTCTTTTTAGAAACAACTTTTTGAAAAAAACATTCACTTCTGCATCCTTTTCTTTACGCTCTTCTTTATCAATTCGTAATTTTCTCTTCTTTTCCTTCTGATTTTCCTTTTTTTTTTTTACTTTTTCCATATTTCTCCTTTTTGTCTTTTCACTTTTATTTTTTCCTGCCCTATTTTTCTTCTGTTCTTCTTTATTTATTCCTCTATTCACTTTTATTGTCTGGAAATTCAATTGACTAATTCCATTTTGTTCTTCTTTCTCTTTGTAATTTAACTTCTATTTGTCAATGGAATTTTATTTTTAGAAACGTTAGAATATCAATTCACGAAATAAAATTTTGCATTGAAATGACTTAAATAATTTAATTGTTAAAGTTAATCAAATTTAAAACCAATTTTTCAATAGGATTTTAAGACTAGACTAATACAAAAGTTTATCTCCAGGAACCGATAT
Organism: Anisolabis maritima; assembly: GCA_010014785.2. Taxonomy (NCBI): domain Eukaryota; kingdom Metazoa; phylum Arthropoda; class Insecta; order Dermaptera; family Anisolabididae; genus Anisolabis; species Anisolabis maritima. The sequence goes on from JAAAKE020104909.1 coordinate 13,578, forward strand.
ACCAAATTTTCTATCGTTTCAAAGGATGAAATTTTGAATTTTATTTAACTAGGACTATTCAGAAACAAAATTTAAATTTACATTCTTCAAAATTTTAAAAATATCTCGATTAGAAGTTGATACGCTCTTCATAAAAATATTCTAAAAATTAGAATATTTGGCACTAAAAATTGTTAAAAATAAATGATATTTTTATTCCTTGAAAATAGCAAAATTTTTTGAATGACACCTTTATAAAAATTAGATGAATACAGGAGAACTCGTCGCGTGGATTAATATCACAGATATCACAAGATTTCTCACAGACGAAACGAATGACCTTTCGAGGTCATGTCGCAATCGCAATTTATATTAATAATTTTACTGCTCGAGTCGAGAGCCGATTCCATCAGAAAATAGAGAACGTCATTGGACTTTTCGGTAGACTCTTTAGACCTTCTCCAAGTTTTTATATTTTTGTTAACTTTTTATCTAGAGATTACTGGAAATATTCTTTCTATATCAAAAAGTTATTGATATATTTAACTATAAGTTTTAATCAATAATTGTATAATTAAAAGTAGGAATTATATAAAAGAAGCAATTATACTTATTTAAATTTTTATTATTCTTCTCGTGACCTTCTGTGCTCTTTTTAGAACATCATCAATACAATTACTATAATAAATTATTTATTTTCTCCTTGATTTTGATTCATTTTATTATTTTATTATATGCTATGTATGATTTTTCGAAAATTATTTAACACTGAGTCTCTAGTATCAAATTTAATACAGATTATTTCAGATAATATGCAAAGTTTATGTATGCAATTATAACCACTAGGTTTGAATTAATTAACTTTGTAAATAAATACAAATTTGTTTATTTTATTTTTCTTTATGAAAATATAATTAAAAAAAAAAAATAAATTTGCATAGAGACTCTCGAAATGGAAATAAGGGGAAGAGGGAACGATGGGAATGTAAAATTTAAAAATAATCATGTTTGACTTCATAGTTTTAATCCGAAATTAAAGTGAGAGATCTAGAATGGAAATATAAACAAAATGAAATCCCTCCGGGTAAACAACTAATTAATATTGCATACATAGATATTTTTAATATTGATTAATTATATGAATTTTTAAATTCCTTGAGCATACGAATATAATTTCAAAGTTTATTTTTTTTTATGTGAGATCCTTTCAATATTTATATAACATTTTATAGAAAAAATTTGTGTTTAAATAATTAATATTAACTTAAATATCCAGAGAAAATTAGGTAAAGCCGGGAACCGAACCCTGACTTTTCTCTTACCGGGTGAGCGCTCTTATCTTTAGATCACAATATATCTCCCATTAATTTATTAGTCAGGACGCCGTCCTGGCCCGGGTTCGGTTCCCGGCTTTACCCAATATTTTTGAAGATCTGAGTTAATAAATATTAATTGAATGTTTAGACTCGAATGATATATTTTTTCCAATAGTGTTATCGGCATGCTCACATATTTAAATAATTTATTAAATATAAATCAGGTCCGGGGAAGGTCTCAAAAGGGCTGAATATAATTATATGAATAATATATATTTATTTAATTTTCACGGTATATAATTTATTTATATACATAAATATTATTTTATTAAAATAATCATAATTTTTTCAATCTTATTTATTAATTTGAAGAAAGTAAAAATTCTAAAATGATATATTTTTTTCTCTTCTTAATATCTCCATATTAATATCTCGCTTCTAAATACGTTTAGTTGAATCATGATTGAAGGCAAGTGCTTAAAATTTAATTAAAACTGATTAAACAACTTAAATTTAGTCAAGCAGAGAGCCATTATAGGTACCGAAGGGGATAAGGGAACCCTTGGGTCCATTCAAATAAACTTTTTTTTATGATAGGGTCAGTAATAAAAAAGATTATTTTCACAAAAGTTAAATATTCCCTAATGTTATTAATTTTCATATAAAACCATTAAATTTAAAATATTCCAAAACTTTCTATGTACATAGATATGTATAGGTAATTGAGAATTTTTAATTTAATTTAAGCCTTTGCTAGTTTGATTAGAAAATTTTTCCAAGGCGAAATTAAAGTGAATTTAGTTACAATATGATCATCTGAGCCATTGTCAAGATGGCGGAGACAGCTTCAACAAGTTTTCAACAAGTTTGAAGCGACATGAGAGGGAAGCAAACTTGGAATAGTTTGTTTGAATCTTGATTTGCTCACTTCATATTTAATATTTTTATTGTTGAAAATCTTTCCTTTCGCTCTGAATATATTAAAAAATGGAATGGAAAGATAGTCGTGAGACAATGTCCTGTTTCGTTGCTAATTTCATTATCCAGAGGCTCTACAGCTTACCAACTAGATTTACATTGGATTTTAATTATTTTTTTTAATATATGTTTTATATGTTTTACTCGTCGGTTCATTTGGACAAAACACAACGCGTTGTGAGGAGATTACTTCTTTAATTTGGACTCTGAAAAAAAAAGCAAAACAAAAAACAAAACATGGCGTCAGCCCATCGATTCCATTTGGGCTTGAAGAGAGAAGATGGGCACGTGTCTGGCCACGTGATGGAAATCATTTAATTCGTACACTCCATCGAGATGAACATTTTGAACACAATCCTCTCAGTCGTTACATTTGACCCGATTACATCTCTGTTGGGTAATTTGGAAAACTCTCCCACTTGCCTACAATGAAAACCTTCGACCAAGATTCAAAGTAAATTTATTTGATTTTCCGTCGTCATTAGTACAGTTACTCTTAGCCATCAAATGATTGAAGTTAAGGCGGGTTCTAATCATTTTTGTTAACTTTTCTACGAGAAAACAGTGGAATAAAAAATCACACATGTTATCTATAAATAATTAAATAAGCGAGAGCCATATACTGATTTTATAACTACAATCCGCTCTTCATATTATTGTTATTTATATTCATCATCATTAAATATATTATATATTATATATTTATATTCTTCTTTTCCTAAAAAGAAATTAAGCATCATTCAAGTTACAATCAATGGAATCTCTTGTCACTACAATGATGTATTTGTCAGAAAACTTATTAAAAGTCATTGATCGATTGGTTATTTCATAGTTGGTTTCCAGATAGAGATCTAGCCTAGAGATTATTATTATTACGTCACCATTTTCGGAGTGAAAGTTCTGCTAGAGATACGTTATTTTTTAGTTTATTTTTCAATTTTTGAAATGCTACTAAGATTGAGCGTTTCTTATGTAGACTAATTGTTTCCAAAATTTGACTTTTAATAATTAAGATATACATGACATTATTGTCAGGCTATTAACATTTTTAGTATAAAATTAAAAAAAAGGAATTAAGTTAATTACTTTATTAATACTATTATTTACTTCATAAATGATATCCTCTTTGCGAGATGAGTTCTTTTCGTCAAAACATTGGGAAATTAGAAGTTTTTATTTGTTTCTTGGCTCCCGTTGTATTTATTTATTTATATTCATCTTTATATGAGCAATAAAATCAAAACATCTTTGATTAATATTAATAAAAAGTATATAAACTTTGAAGAGCTCCATAACAAAAGAAGCCAAAATAGAAAGAACAAATGCTTCATTCCACCCGGAGAGCCACTGACTTCGCTTAAGATTTCAACATGAAAATTTTTTATTTAGTTTTAAAATAATCTAGGATTAGTTAAAAAAAATATCCCTCCCTCACTTGAGATCGACTTTTTCCGATTTTATCTGTATTATTTATTATAAGAGTTTTTATTCTTTCTTAAGACTGTTTTTCAGGCGGTTAAAAAATATTCTTTAGAATGACCATATTTTATTTAACTGGAGGAAAGGAGGAGTGCCCCATAAAATTTTTAAATACATTTACTAATTATACTAGTCTCTTTATTTGACGAATTGAGAAGGAAGTAAGGAGTCCTAGGCGAAGTTTTTTCTCCTATTCAAAAGAAAATGTCACACATGAATGAAACGTAATATAAACATTCTTTAATAAATAATTATATACCGTATAAAAAATTAATGTTGTTAGAGCCATCAAACATATGTTCAGACATATAAATTGTTTATTTTGACTTCGAAGCATTAAAAAATTTAATGCCATTCTTAGATCTGAACTCAAGATCTTCGGATTTCCGGCCTACTCTTCTATTCTTTGATCTTTAATTTATTTAGGTCACTAACAGGACCAGAGGAAGGTAAAAGTTTTTTTTGAAGGGTTCTCTCCTTAATACAAATGGAACCGATTTTTGTTTTTCCGATTTTGCATATTAAATAACAAAAAACTCAGACGATTCCAAACAGCCGAATCGACCAATATTAGTTTCACTCTGACTACAGCCTTAGGCATTTCTCCAAGCAAACAATTTTTAATAAAATTCGATTATGTAAATACTAATATGCAATTTTTTAAATAAATAATAATAATATACTTGAGAATAGTAAAATGGAAATCAATTCCTCTCCTTCCGCCCCTTCCCCTCCCTCTCTCTCTTTTATTCGTCCTGCCTAACAACTTAACAATTCATATTATTAATCAATATTCAAATTATATCGTATAACATTATTATGAATTAGTTGTTTTACTGTAAGGGAGTTTGTTTAATGTTGTTTATTTTCATTTTGTATCTCAGTTTAATAATTCATTAAAAATAATAAACTTTGAAACTAACTTAGGTATTTTTAAATTATACCTATAAAAATTTTTTATATCATTATGAAAATAAATCTCTTTATTTATATAATAAGTCTTTAATATATTGTATAAAAAATTTACGTATTAATTTTTATTCCAAAAATTGCCAATTTTAATAAAAAATTTTTTATATTTATTTATCTTTTATTTCTAAATTTATAAAAATATAACTATTTTATTATTTTTTATTTATCAGTGGTCTATTAAATTTTTTATATTTTGTTTAGTAAAAACTGGGAAGATGATAAAAGAAAAAGAATAGTAGGTAAATATATCATCAGATGAAAAAATATTTCTCTATTAAAAACTTTGACTGAATTATTTCATATGTTTTCAAAAATGTTTCAAAAACAATATCGGCCAATATTATTTCATAAAAAACCACTAATCGGTTTTTTTTTTTAAAGATCTAATTAGGTATAAAATATTAATAATCTTATTATAATAAATAACTGGGATACCAGCATTATTTTGGTATGAGATTATAAATAACATTTCTAAAACTTCATTTATTAGTTTAAAAGGTAGATAAAAAATTCGCAAATGTTCTAATTTATTTGTTTCCGGATAAATATATCTATTTACTAAATTGAAAAAGGATGGTTTCTTAAAAATAAAAATAAAATAGAAAAGAGAAAAGAGAAAGGGATATCGGTGGTGGGCCCCCTGCGAAAAGAATTTTCAGTATACGCCCTCGATAAATAAACACATCTAACCATCAAAGGCCTAAATATAACCAGGGGGCGGATTCAGAGGCTGAGAAGACACATGGGCACGAGACGTTCTTCCCTTTGACTCTGAGATTTTATTTATATAGTATTTTCTTCAAAAATCGTGGCAACTTACTTCTGTATCTAATCAATCTTAAATATCTAATTTTGGAATAGTAGAAGAAAAGAAAGAAAGAAAAAACATTTTCATTGTTTTTAAAAACTCCATATATTAGGGAATGAATGTTTTTCTCTGAGATATAAAATCAAGAAAATAATAATTTGCGAATCAAAAGTAAATTTATTTATATTTTATATAAAACATTTAAAAATATATTTATAAATGCAGGGACACAACTCGTGAGTATATGGATTGGTGATTACGAGTTATCCGAGGTAGCCAGTCTTTTCTTTCTTCATCAGCCGTCCTAGCTACAGATTGGACGGTTTTTTCTTGCTTTTATCTTTAATTTAATTTCATATGCCGATATCACAAAGGGAATAATAAGACCATTTATGATCATTGATGTAAATGGGGTTACGTTAAAAAAATACGTAATTCCTTAAGCATCAAAAAGATCCTAGATCTTAGAAAGAAAAAAATATAATAATAACTACACCAAAGATGTTTAGCCAAGATCAGACAGCCACTCTCTTCAAGTCTTCAATCAATCATTAAATGTGAGACTTAAAATAGATTCGTTCATATTTGGTTGTTGGAAGTGGGAATCAAAATGACCAATAGATTTTTCGATTAATTGTTCCAGAGTTGCAAGAGCGGTCCACGCATGTGCCATTGTTAAATCTCCTTAGAAACTAACAATTGAGCATGCGTCGTCCGCTCTTGAATCGAAAAATCCATTAGTGTTAGTTCCAGTATCCAAATATGAACGAATTTATACATCCTCTGGTTAATAAAAAATATAAAAATAAGTGAATAATTCATTTTTTACCATTATAATCTTTTAAATTTCTATCGATATTTGTTGCTATTTGAGCTTTGCCTCAAAAAATTTATTTTTAATGACATTTTTCAAAAATTTAAGAATTTATTTATTCAATAAATTAATGAATAAGATCCTAATAAAAATTGAAACTTGGACAAATGACAAACTTATTTTTTTAATAAATTTAATCAATTATTTTGAAATTCCCTATAAAAAATTGTCCTTGATAAAATGTTTATTTAATATACTGTATATTTAAAGCCAGAAGATTTTATTGGACAAATTCAACGAATGGTCGAATGATATGTTAGAATTTATTATATTTGAAGAGGCTTGTTATAAGAATAAAATAATAAATTGAAATGTTTAACCTTGTTTGATATAGAATAAACAAATAAAAACAGACTACCTTTAGAAACCCCAAAATAATCTTATATCTTAAATAATAAATAGTCAAGTCAATATTAACATAAGTCAACCTAGAATATATAATTTAAAACTCAAATATAATTAATTTATTTGATAGTAATCTTGAAACAATTTTTTTTATCAATTATATTCATTATAGTCTAAATGTAACATAATGAAGAATTTTTATTGAGATTATTATAGAATATTTAATTTTCTGTTCGCCATAATATAAAATTTCTTAGTTTTGTTTAGTTTTAACTTTAAGATTTTTTTTTTTTTTCTAGTTTTTTAAATATCTTATTAAACTTATTCATTCTCTTTGGGGGATGATTAATTGGACATTTCATATTTGATTTTCACGGAATTGAAAAACTAGACCAGCTGATCTATTTAAATAAATAAATAAATAAATTTATTTAAGACCTGCTTAGAGGCACAAGTCCTCGGTGGCTACAAATACAAATTTATAAATCACATAATACAAAAAAACAAACAATTATCAAAACAAATACAAAAAAAGAAAAAGAAAAAGAAATGTATGTTCATTAACAAATAACATGTTCATACATTTCCATCGAAAGAAAAAAAATAAAAACATGATGAAACATTGCGCGTAATAACACGTGACCAGGAGTACACGACGTATTAGCCATCCCGACATTCGCGCCTTAAGCTGTTAAGGAAAACCTGGCCAAAACCTTAACAAGGATGGAACGACCTCAAAATTATTAGAGATTTAAATATTTATTAACAGAAGCAATCGTCAAACAAAAACAGTTTTATTTATTATCTATTATTATTTATTTTATAAATAATATACTAAGAGGTCATTCATTTATTTATATGACCTTTTAGCTTTAGGGTAGTATTTAGAACTATTTTTAAGAAAAACTTAAGCGGGATTTTGCTATGGTTTTGCTATCGTTTCAGTCGTTTATGTTAGAGACTGATACCCTAAAGAATAATTTTCTTGAGAATGATACTGGGGTGGGTTTCTATCCTTCCCAGAAGGAGTGATTACTGAGGGTTGGATAAGGCGAATTTGTACCTGGCACTCCTTCAATTCAAGTTTAATCTCCTCGGCATGGCATATGTTTTTTATATATAATTTCTTATATTAAAATTTTGCTTAAGTGGATTCAAAGATCTTTATCAAAAAGTCAAGAAAATTGTATTTTAAAACATTCTATAGTTCCCGTTAAGTTAAGATTTCTGAAAAGACATTTAAAAATATTATTTTTATTTGTCAAGAATAAAAGTTATCCTATTATATTTATTTAAATTAAATTGATTTGAACTATAATCGAATTTATCATCTCTGGATTAAGAAGAGAATCCTGTCATTTCTATAGGGAGCAGGGCTTTGTAAATAGAACTAATATTGTGAAAATAATCCATCGCGTTCTTGTTCCTTCTCGAGAAATCAAGTCAAGTATTTATTTATTTTCTCAACATTTGACTTACATTTCCGGCAGAGATATAATTTCATAATACTCTCATCTTATAAATTTAAAACATATGTAATATAATTATCATAACAAGGATTTTTATTTTTCAATTATATTAATATTAATATAAACATAAAATGACGAGTGCAGGAAATTTTTATATATATTAATTGGCATATAAATTTTAATATCTTACAGATGTATAATACCCATTAATTGCACATAAAGATTAAAATATAAACATGGTTTTATGAAGTAACGTGCACTGAGAATTCTTAGAAACGAGACAGAAGACAGGAAATTTTCAAAGGACAGATGAGGCATTTACATCTAAAAATTACTAACAGGACGCACCCCGGAGGAGGAAGGAAGAGACTTAAAATAGGAAAATATATTAATATTTAATTTAAAGAGTAAACATGACAATTTAGGTGGTGAGAAGAGAGCCGAGTTATGAAAAGAAAGACTGTCATTTATAGAAAAAGGAAGAAACGCCAGTCTTAGTCCCCATCAACTCATCAGGTGTGAGTTCCTGTGAAAAATATATGTCCTTTTCTCAAATAATAAATAACTATTGTTCTTTGGAGAGATAATAAAAATTTACTACCAATTAATTTAAATAAATGGAGTCGGTAAACGATATAATTTATTCTTTATGGCATTTGATGCCCAGAAACTAAGGCCTGTGTCTGTATGTATTCGGTATACTTGTTTCAAGGGACCACAGCGATCCTGGTGGCAACTTTACCCTTGTTCAACGCCTCTCCCTAATTAATTATTTAATATTATCCAAAATAATATTATTTGACAACATTATATAATATACTATAATATTGTTAGTGATATTATTCGTCATATTAAAACCAAGAAGTAAAAAAAATTTTTCCTTGATTAGCTAAAGAAAATGAAGGTGATGGGAACTTGTTATCAAGAGCGAATCATAATTTTTCATCGGTTCTTGTATAGAAAATATAATCTTTCCAATGTTTCAATTTTTTTTTTTTTTGTTAGTTAATAACAGCCTTCCATTTCTTGTGTCATTCAATTCTTTATTATGTCCTGGAGAAATATAGTTTTTATCCAGAATAAAAAAAACACGTTCAGCTTGAAAATTATTACATTCATCCTTTCTAAAATTGAAGTCTATATTTATATGCGTATTATTAAAAAAGTGACTTTTAAAAAAGAATAAAAAAAAACAGATACATCTGATTAATAGCATAAATAATTTTAAGTAGAAAAAAAAATTTATTTGCCTTTTTAGATTGTTTTGAGTTTAGTTCAAAATATTTATAAAGGAATTATATTCGGAATTCAAATAATTTAATAAATTTCTTTAGTCTTTTATCGCATATTAGAGATGGAGTTTTACTAAGCGTTGGGATATGAAGAAATTATTCCCTATCAATGAAGTATTTTTCTGAATGATTAGCCACTCTGGGGTACTAAGAGAAGAGAATGAAGAACTATCGATAGGTTTATTATTATCGTTTATCGGGTATTTTAAATTCTTTCCGAATTGGATTTTTTTTTTTTGGCATTATAAGAAAAATTTAAATACTTTTTTCTTTATTTTTGGTCTTTCTAATGGGAATATGGAAACATTTTTAAAATGTTGAATTATCATTTTTTAACATATTTTTTTTTTAAATATGTAAATAAAAATGTTTATTTTTTTTTCATTATCGTTCATCAACGATAGTGATTTTTTCTATCTTGATTCTTCAGTGTTGTGTGATTTTTGCTTAAAACTCGGTCTTTAATAACCTTATGATTTAGCATTAATTTAGAGGGAGGAGGATAGTAGATATGCCAAGTTGGAAGAAGACAACAGCCACTGAGATCTCTGTTTACAAGCAAGGCCAAGGAGCGCTGAACCTCGGATGGGTGGCCCCGAGGCTGTTCAACGCCCGCCGGAAGACATCGATACGGAATTAGAATAAAATGTAATAATATATATATATCATATAGTCATAAATGCCTCAGCAGCCGAAAATGACTTTAAATTAAAATTAAAAAAAATATGTTAAGTTGGTAAAACATGTGATAAAATCTCCCCGCCTAAACTAATCTAAGCTAAAAATTAAAAAATTAAAACAATTTTAAAAAGTGAAAATGGCTATAAGCCTCACCACCTCCTTTGTTTTTGTCACTATCGAAAACTATCAATCCATCTAAGTGAGAGTTGAGAGCCCTTGCTAATTTAGGAATTAGATTGCCTAAGACAACCAAGAGGAAATAAATATAGCCTCTCTAGAATGGATAATTGATTTTATTTTATTTTTATTAAATAAAAAATGAATTGTTTTTATTCATGAAATCAAAATTTGTCCCCTAATCTTAATATTTTCATTTAATAATAAATATTGCCTTCTCAAATTTATATATATCTGAAAAAACCTAGCTTTTCATAAATGAGTGTTAATAATAAATTAAAAAGAATTAAAATTTAATTAATTGGGCAGTAATTGATCTCTGGGTTATATTTAATTTTATAAGTCCCCCCCTACCAATCCCCATGGCTGAGATGTTAAAGATATTGACATTGTTGATATTGATACAGATTAAGCTGCAAAATTTCAGGAATAAATTAAATGATTATGATGGATTTTTTTTTCCTTGGTCTGTCTGGATAACATTGTAGACAATTTTTAAAACACTTCCTGATAAGCTAAGGATCTGAAATTTTGTAATTGCAATAGACTCAGTTCCGATGACCTTTCATTTTAGTAAAACGAGGCAAAATTAACGATTTTAAAGGGCTACTTCAATTGAAGTTGAAACCTGAGAAATATTATAATTTTATTAAAATAATATCCATATATAAAATTTTGTTCAATTCGTCAGTTTGAAAAAATTTTTTCTACCTTTTAAATCCTATTTAAAACAAAAATAAAAAATTCAGAAATTTCACCGCCAGCAATTTCAACACCTAGCGAACCTAGTGACCAACCCGAGAAGCTCTGAAAATAATTTTTACTTATGTTAAAAATAAATAAATACGACTAAAAAGGTTGACGAAATAAACTAGCTTAAACGACTAAAAAGAATTTAAAAAATCCTAATACGATTACTGGGAAATTAAATAAAATATTCAATGAGAGCTCGAGCTTTTATTTTTTAACAATTTTATGCAAAAAGTTATTTTCCTCTTTTTTTTATCCAGAGAAAGTTTACGGTTATAATCCATTTATTTTAAGGATTGACAATCTCTATGCTGGGTTAAATAGAAAATAATGAACTGAAGCAGCGCAATGGCAGTAAGGATTAAGGATTATTTCGTTAATATGCTCCTAAGTTAAGAAAAATAGATGACAAGAGAAAAAATAATCGAATAAAGACTTGCCTAGCCCTCCCTTTAAATATATATTTTATTTAAAAAAATGACCTTTTGATTTTCTTTTTTTCTTTTTTATAGTTAATTAAGAAATGGAAGCCCTGTCCCATGGTGCAAAGCTAGGGACAGGGGTTCGCTTCCCGTCCTGAGCGACAAAAATTTATAAATTATATTGGCTACCAATTAATTTAAATAAGGACGGAGTCTAAATGGTCTCAAATGCCGAAAAAGACTTAAAAAAAAAAAGAAAGGGAAGGATTGATCATGCCCAACTCCTATATTATATAGAGCACATAGAGGAAGAAAAATCTTTAAATCTCTTTCCGAACTGGCTGGGATAAGGGATTTCATTCTAACCGCAAAATAACAATTTTGTTCCAAGTGTCTTTTAAAAAAAACTCTCTTCCTGATGTGTTTATTTTGTTTTTCGTTAATCGCCCTCAAAAGAGCTCCAGAGCCTTGGGTTATTCACTTCTGGACACCAAGAGCAGAGCCAGCTGCAAGATTTCTCCTGAATTTTTGTGGTTCCTTCTTATTCCCAAGTGAATTCTTAAGTAATCAATGTATTTTATTAATGTAGAGATGTCTACATACGGCTATTTCTTGTAGAGTGCACTGAAAGAAGTACAGCAACATAATTTTATTGAAATAAAAGAAAATTTTTATTTTTTGTCACTCAGGACGGGAAGCGAACCAGTCCTTAGAACATGAAGCGAGACATCTGCACCAAGAGATTTTTAAAATTAATTATAAATCTTTACTCTTGTCATTTATTTTTGAAAATTAGCGGAAGAAAAAATGTAAACATATTAGAAATTAGAGAAAGTAAAAAAACAATAATTAATTACAGAGTTACAGCAAACACTAATAGAATAGATGTATTTATTTATATGAGATTTGCCCATCTCCTGATTAGGATGTAAACTTTCTCCAAAATAGGAAAACATGTCATTTGTTCTTCTATTTGATTCATATTATTTATAAACAAGTGTATCTGAACAGGTCATAATTTTTATTATGTCCTTACTTTGCAAAAATTTTCTCATTGTACTATATATAGTTTTTCCAATTGATTGGATGTTTTTTATTGCTGTGTCGTAAAATGAAGCAGGGCTCTATCTATAATCAGTAGCGCAAAGAATGCCAATCTGTGACTCATCGTAGTCACATGTTACTGGTCCCCTTCGACTTTGATATGAAATGATGATGCTTTGTTCTCATCTTCAATAGACGAGGTGATGATAATGAGGCATTGCGCTAGTGACTACAAACGCCTCCATCTTTATTCTACGACACAGCAATAAAAACCTTCCACCAGCTGGGAAAAAAGAAAAATTGTAAAAACAAACAATTTTTATAAAATAATATTGTAATAAAAAAATTTAAAATTAAATTTGATCGAGCACTGTGGAAAAAATACTTTTAAACAATCATCTACTATTACTACTAAACGAACTAATCTTGAATATCTATGTATGTATGTATGCATTTTTTTTCGAAAACGGCTCTAACGATTTTTATGAAATGAGTGCGCGGAATCGATTGCGCTAGGTCTCATTCTTGGGATAATTAATTCAACCGCTGTACCTTTTTGGATGAAATTTTGAGTATATAATGATTTTGATAAAATTATTGATGTTGATATATTGCACCAGGTCTCATCTTTGGGAATATATATATTTAGGGTGTCCCATGACCTAATTGATAGGTATCAAAAGGTCTTATATCTAAATGCAAAAATCCTACTATTGAAAGGTATAATAATAATAATAATTTGGTATCCAATTGGTTTAAATAAATTTCCATCGATCTGTTTGAGATCCGAACCCATGTCCCTTGGCTTTTAAGATTATCAATATTGACCATGCTAATACCTCTAACCACTCGGCCACGCGGTGGGGTTAAGAAATTAAAAACAATTTTTATAAAATACCTACATTATCATTAAAATGAATTGCAATTTTTGATAATATGAACACGCCCTAATTGAAATTTCTAATAAAAAAATATATCGTCTATTTAAAATAATAAAGAATCATCTTAGAATTCTTCAGTAATATTAACTAGTATAGGAAAAAAAGTTTAAATCACTTTACTTAGCATTTTAGCATCTAATATATATGATTAACTTTAATAGGTTTATATAAAAACGTTTATAAATTCCTTCCTGATCCATTTTCTACTTTCAATTTTTAAAATGAAAGAAAATTTGATAATAGTTTATTAAAATTTCAAAAAATATCGCGCTCTGGAGTAGTGGTTACTTTTAATTATATTTAAAGAAATTATTTCTAAAATAGAACCCAAAGAATATTTTTTTTTTTAATATGATAGAAAAAGTATCTAAGAGGACATCTCACAATCTATCTAAGTAGGTAAGAGAAAGTTATATGTGCTGTCACCTTTGATTTTTTGTATGGACATATATTTTGCCTTTATAATAGTATATCAACACAGAAAAGGCAAATGGTGCTACTACCTATTTTTCTATTCCCCATTTAGTCTGAGGGAAATATTTATAAATATAAAGAAGTTTAAGACAAAACATTTTTGCGAGATGAGTTTGTGATTGGTTGGGCATAATTCGCGCCACCTGGACTCGAACCACGCTCTATCAGTCCATAAAAACGTTTAGTTGGCTATTAAAACTTGTTTATTACCAAAGGATTTTAAAATGTGTATATTTTGTTACTATAGCAACGAGTCGTTCTATCTTTTCTAGATATTTCTTAAAACCTCAAAGTGAAGGTCTCACATTATTGTGAAGTGGAAAATGATGAATACATCTTTAGGATTATCCAATTTATTTTGTAAAGCTAATTTAATCTAAAATGTTAAATTAGTTTATGAGAAAATATCAGAAAACCTAAAAATCTTCAAGAGTAAAGTAGGTCCTGAAATATTGGGGGGGGGGGGGGGGTGAAGGTTAATACGCCTCAAAGGTCATCTGATAATAATTGTTTTAATCAAAATTATTGGAGCAAATTCTGAGAATATCGTTAAAAACTAAAAAAAGTACATCAGTAAGTACTAATAAGGTTTCGCCAATTATTCAAAACCTTGGTCTCGTGACGAGGGTATTTAAATATCGAATTTGAACCTGGTTTTGTTCACAGACACTAAGACAATTTTTAAAGACCCATTTTTTTAGACTCAGAGGATTTCAAACGTGTATTTCTGTTGAAATCTTGTCATTGAATTTTTTTTGTGATCGAACTACTTTCCTATATTATGGAAGGGTTTACTAATTTTTGATGCGCAATTAAAATAATATAGGAAAAGTATTGCTATCGCAAAAAAAAAGTCGATACCGGGATTTCAACGGAAATGGTTAAAATATCTTCAAAAAACTCTGTCTGTCTGTCCTTCGCCAAATACCCAACACGAACTTTTCTTTGCTGTTGTTTCCCGATCAGTGCCACTCCAAACCGCGGGGAGGGAGTGCGGGACGTCAAAAACTGGCTTTCTAAGAAATGTTCAAAGCACAGATGAGCCATTTTAATTTGAAGGACAAATCAGTCCATTTGCACTTCAGTAAAAAAGTTTGATTGACTGATTTACAGGAGTTATTATTTTGAAATTTATGAAATGCTGATTTTTAATATACCTTGATATAAATGGATCTACATGACTTATGACTTTGGTTAAATAATTATTTCTTTTAAAGTTAAACAAATAGCCTCGTCTTAAATCTTAATAAAAAGACTTCCTGTACTTAGTCTGACGTCTAGAATGCATTTAAAATTATTTGATTTTAATAAATTCATATATTATCGATTTAATAGTAAGATTAATTGATCGCTAGATGAATAAATAAAAAAAATGCAAAAAAGGTATCTATCAATATTTTAATTTATAAAACTGTATTTATTATAAATTCCCTATCTTATCTCTTGACCTAGATAATTTAAAATGCAGAAAACTTTTTCTTAATATTTTTAGATAAGAAATTTCTAATTTATATTTAAGTAAATGAAAAGAAAAACAAAAAATTAAAACAATATCATAAAATTAATAAAACATAACAATTAATAAAAAAACACTTTAAAAGTAATCTGATAAAGATATTTGATATATAATAAATTTACTATTTAAGGTCAAATTATTTATGTTTGAATTTAGGCTACAAGTTGAAATATGAACCAAGCAAATTTTTATTTTATTTTATAAATTAATTTAAAAGAGAAATTTTTTAATGAAAGGGCCAGTCACATAGGTGTGACCAAACCAAATTTAATTAAAATAAATCTTACTGCGAGAGATTTGGATTTATTGAGATTTTTACCACAATGCAATAATAAGTAAAATCTTTGCCTAAGTACTCTTCGAAAGCAGTGGGGTATTAAATGCTGCCAGGGGTTCAGAGATCCGAAGTTACCCCAAAATCACTAAAATAGAAAGAATTATTTTTTAAAATAAAAAGGATGAATTTAGAATTTTTTGTTTTAGGATATTTGAATTGTGAGTTTTATATTTGGTTTTAATTTCAAATTTTCTTTTTAGAACAGAGAACACTAACCATTTAAAAACATAGATATCATATATTTGATTGGTCCCGAAAATTTTTACGATGGGGGCCATTAACTTGTAAGAAAATTTCTCCTCTTTATAATAAAAAACCAAGTTTGGTGAAAAGAGTGGGGGTAGAAATAGATGTAGGATTGGAGCGCGAAACAAATATTTAGGGAAGAAGTAGAAAATGAAATAAATAATTTTCACGAGGTGCTAAGAGACTATAAAAGACTATAAAATATCTTAGGAAAATAAAGAGCAGGTCCAATTAATTAATTTTGATTTAAAGGTTTTTATCAAACTCAAAGAAATGAGATATATTTAAAGATTCTATTTCGAAGTCATCACCATATCGAGGTGGTTTATGAGAGGATGGAGGGGCAGGTCACTGCAGGAGCCGGATAGCGAATGGTCACATGGAGAAAAACTACCATCCAATGAGATGATCAAAAAATAGTCAAACAAAAAATTTTTAGTCCTCTC
>JAAAKE020104910.1:0-17705 GCA_010014785.2 Anisolabis maritima
CAAATTCATCTCCTTCTGAAATTCTATAATGAAAAAAAGTCGCTTTTTTTAATTTAAAAAAAAAAATTATTTTTGCATCTGTTACTCCATAAAAAATATCTAAGGCCCTAGAACGGAGTTTTCAAAGTGATTCCCACAAAAAAAGTGTGAAAGTGCCTCTGCCCGGAAAACACCTTTATAAAATAAGAGAAGAAATTTCTTAGTCCCCATCTCCAAATACCTATAAGGAAAGAAAAGTTTTGGAATCCTGTTCTAGATCCATGTGCACGTGCTTACCAACTTACACATTTTTTATTATTTAATCATTCATTTATTAACCAACAACACTCATAAAAATGATGGATGATGGTTAGTAGGAAAATCTACATTGGGTATATATTTAGATTTGTTAAAGAATCAAAAAATTTAGATCTAAAGTAGAATAGGACCATTGCCAGCCTTTATTTACTTTTTTCACCAAATTGAATCATAAAATTTTTAATCCTTTAATTAATCCTTTTTTATAATATAATATATAAAAACAATTGATTATCATTATCTTTTGCAAATTACACGTTAATTATAATCTTATCAAGAGTTTTTATTTACTCTACTTTTGAATCTAGTTTCCATAAAGTGTATAAAACAAATTATTTCATCGAACAAATTTTAGTTTTTTTATCTGCCATACATCATTAACTCAATTTCGAATCAACTATTAGTGATAGTTTTGAATTATCAATACCAAAATTTCTTTCTCTTATTTTTTTTTTACTGATGAGCATTTCTTTTTTTGGCTGATTATTTTGATTATTATACAGTCGGTGGAAAACAAGACGGGGAGGAGTTGACGTGTTTGATATTGTGTACATGTAAGACATCATCAACATCTAATTCCATTTGCATTCCATTCAGGGAGTGCAAGAGATCGCCGAAAGTGATCCAGGCCAAGACACGAAGACGAAACACTCTCGATAGTATTTATTTCACGGAACTTCTAGAACGATCCAAGCTAGAATCCAGCAGTTCTTTTTCAGGTATTTTCTTTTAAGCATTAATTTGTTATTATATTAAAAACAAATTATCATTGACTCAAACGCAAATATCTGTCAGTCAAATCCACTGGAAAATAAGAACACACTATTATATAATCGTTTCTCCTATTACACGATGCTTAACACGAAGAAAATCTTGACATACTTCTTATAAAAATAAAGCATTTTTACACTCTATGATTTGATCCACAAATCCGATTTCTTGAACTGATGCTGTCTCTATAACTAAAAGAGAAAATCATGCCGTTCAGTATATGTCTCATGCGTACCAGAAAACGTTTCACAATCTGTGTGAAGACTTTTAACTTAGTAATCTTAGACCATGATTAATATAATAATTATGTAGATTAGTTAAGATCCGAAGTTGTACACAATTCAAGTTCTTATTCAGCTTAACCTCAAAAAGATACAACTCTTAGGCTCTATTTCCAAAATTAAATAACTCTATTCATCAGAGATGGACTTGACAGGTGTTGATCCTGCATCCACATTTGAATTTTGTAAAATAACATTGAAAAAGGACCTCTAAGATTTAAACCACCCACTCCAAATTTTTTTTCGATCTGAGAGAACATTTTAGATCATTTACCAGTATGCGATTAAGAAAGACTATCGACTAACATATTCAAAAAACGTACTCTTCTACAACCACTCTAAGTTTACAATATTCTTTCAAAATTTCCTTCTGACTTGAAGCTACCTTTTTGTGAATAGTTCCTAATATTTTGTAAGTTGTAAATGGATATAGAAAATTTTTTTGGAAATTTTGAATACACAATTTGAACTCTTTCATATGATTGTAGTTACAAAAATTTTAAGAGTATCTTGAAAGAAAAATTACTTTATTCTCTTTGTCTAGTCGGCTTCTTGACTTGAGATATAGCAACATCTTTTATGTAATTATGTATCTTTACTGGGAAGTATTTTCCTTGAATAAGATATTAAAACTTAACTCTAATTTACTTACACTATGAGTGGAACCCTCCTAAATGGACAAGTTTTGAAAAAAGTTACTGCCATTTTGATGTCCTATTTAAAAACTTAGATATCTTCTCCTATAAAACTGTTTTATAGTGATGATAATGTTAAGAGACCCTCACTTTCAAGCCGATCGTACCAAGCTTCTATGATCTTGGTATATTCCTATAATTTTGAGAGTTAAGGCGTTTGAGTTGGAGCAATCGTTTTGAAGAATCATTTGAAATGCTAATCGTCAAACTCCCCATGTGGGTTCCCTCAAATCTCAAACCTTAAGACCGGTTTGAAAGTGAATCGGGCGCCTTAATCAAGGTTTAAATTAATTTAAATGAACTGTTTTTTTTTTTTCTAGAATCGCCGAAAAGTGAAAATCCAGTTGGATCACGTGATTCATCAACAAGTAATCGACGCAATTCGAAACGTTCTCAAAAACTTTTACGCGATTCAGAACGCAACATGAAACAACAAATAGATGAGCCTCTGGTAGGAAACGTCCGTCATAGTATGCCTCCTTCTCTGGACGAACCTGATGGGGAGAGAGCAGAGAGTCTTCCCCCACTCCTCACAGCACCTCAACCAGCTATAAAGGTTTTTGCTTTATTTAAGAATATTTTTCTATTTTAGTTGAATTAGTAGATAAAGAGGGAATAAAAATATCACACCACATCATAAAAGTTTCGAAATTCAGTTTCTTATCTTTCGCGAGAAAATATATATAAACGATATTATTTAAAAATTAAAAAAAAATCGTTACTTTATATATATTTATTTCAAATATTGCAAACAACTACTGCACCTAGAGTAATAATAGTTATGAACACACGATATTTAAAAAAAATTTCAAATAAAATTCAATAAATAAAGAGATTTAAATTGATATTAATAATATTAAGCATTCCCTCTCAATGATACACTCTTCGCAAGGGGATGAGAGAGTTCATCCTATAATAATATATAATATATAAATTTAATTTATAATTATTTAATTTCAAGGGAAAAATAAGTGGGAAATTCTTTTTAAAAATATTTTGAAATTTACTTGTATTTATTTGTCTATGTGACTACTTCAGAAACGCCATTTTCAGAGTAAAATTTACTAATGAAATTTTTGTATTTTCCTCTTATTAATTTTTATATTTAATTTCAGATTGAAACTTCGAAACGTTTTATGAGTTTAATCTCCAAGCCAGTGGTCGCTTGTAAAGTGATTTCTAAAGTCAAATCTCTTCGTTCTGACAAATCCACTTCAGTTAATAATACAACTTGCTCAGAAGATAGAATCAATTTTTATAATACCTTTTCTTTGCTTATTCGAATGGGCAGTCCAGATAAACCACCGGATAAAGCGCAACGAAATTTGGTATATATTATATCTTTTTTTTTTTTTTTACTGTTTATAAAAAACTTTTCATTTCTCTCATTCTATTTCGCAGCTTAGCAGAGAAGAGCATGTGTGGCAAAATGAACTTAAAGATCTTATCTGGCTGGAGCTTCAAGCCTGGCATGCCGATCGTACTCTCATGCAGCAGGATAAATATATTTGCGAGAAACGCGAAACTGTTCAATCCGTTTTAAATGACATTATGAGCTACAGGTAGTCTTACTAAATTATTTAGTTTAAGTAGAAAAAGGGAGAAATAATTACTATCAATCATATAGTGGGTGGAGATAGACGAAATCGTCTGAGGGGTGCCTAACTGCGCCCAACTTCAATGCATTTAAAAATTTTGATGGTGGATTTCGTCTACTTATAAAGGGTTTTTAATTATATGAATGCTTGTAACATAATACTTTATATTACTTTTCTTTGCAAATCTGATAATATAAAAAACGCTGGTTTAGATCAAATTTTATTTCAATCGACAGATGAACGCACTCTGATTTTATATTCTTTGAAAAAATATTAAATTAATCTTGTTGGAATTAATAAAACTTAATATAATTTTTTTAAAAGAGATTGAACGAATTAATATTTAAGATCACTCGATCCCAAGGGATGATGGATATTAAAAATAAATATTTAATATTATTAATTATTAATTTTTTGCCTATTAAATCTCTAAATTTAATAAATATTTGATTATTTAATTTTAAAATTGTTTCTTTGTTTAGATTTACTGCCAAAGACTTAACATGTGAACATGGACCTCGAGCCACTTCTTGTTCTCGAGAAAGTTGTCTCTCTATATTTTGTAAGACATATTTGGAAGCACAAAATACGGCGTTAAGTGAAGTTGAGCAATTATTGCGACGACTAGAAGCAGCTGAGGCTCTTTATCCCTCGAGTAAAGCCTTTGGGCTTCAACATCCCTTGTACAGATCTGGTCCTTTTGTTGGCCGTGTCAAGGTAAAAAATGAATTTTCTTTTAATCTAGGCTACTCCTAAGTACGGAATTTATTCCGCCAAAAAACAAAAAAAAAAAATAATTGACTTTAAGATTATCTAGAAAAGTAGAATTAAAAGAAAAAATAGAATTTTTTTTTGTAATTTAATACTGGGGTTCCGTCTAGTTAACAAAACACCTAAACCCAAGTTTTTCTTCCCTAGGATCCCTAGTCCAGCATTCAGGGTTTTTTTTTTTTTTGTAAAGACAAAAGGGCGATCTAGATGGATTATTTATTCTCAAAGAGAAAGAAGAAGAGCATCTCTTATTGAATTTGGGGATTTCCATACTTATAACATAGTGTTTATTTTATTATTTACTCATCATTTAGAACGTGGGAATTTAATCTTGCAGCGTTTCACATCTGAATAATTTATAAAAAAAAAAAACATGCCAACGGAAATTCATATCCCATTATAAATATACAAAGCAACTCCAAAACTTTTTCGAACACTAGATTAAAAATTTAAATATTATTTTACGTTAATTCGCACTTTGAGTTTTAGGCCATCCGAGTGAAAAATTTCAATATTTTTAATTTCTAATTAACAAAATTAATTTTGAAGATTATTTAGAAAAATAATATTTAGAGGGCGAAGGAAGGAAAACTGTCTTCTTAGAGTTTGTTCTTTTTCTCCTAAAAAACAAACAAAAAATCATACAAATTAAAAATTCCCAGAATTGACAAATTGTTAGCATTTTTGAAAATAGAACTTGAATGCCTTTGATAAGATCCAGCAGAAATATATTCTGAAAATATCCAAAAAGTGAGCTCATGGGCCTAAAGGAGAAGAATGGAATGGAACATGCACATAATAAGAATGGAAAGGGATCGGCTAGTGAGTGAAGTATATGACAACAATCCTATCGGGATAAGAAGTCGTGGTCGTCCAAGGAATAGATGGAAAGACATTCTGGAATGAACAGGACACTGGGCTAAATGAAGAGGAGAAGAAGAAGAAGAACTTGCATGTCTTCCATGGGAGAGGGGGAATAAAATTTTTGTAATTGAAGACAATACTATAATAGATGCCAAAATTCGATTTATTTAAAAATTTTTCTATTTCTTTACCCTTAAAAATTTCTTTATTGTAATTTAATAATATTAATAAACAAACAATTTTTTCTCTTTTTCAGGCCATGTGTTTATGGTACAATATGACGAAACACCACCGCCTTAAATTATTAATTCTTAGCAAATTATTAACATTCCCAAAATGTGGATTTCGATCTCTACTTTTCCCTGGAGAACATTCTCGTTTCTCAACAGATGCATCCGAGGATCGATGGAGTGGCTCCTCTTCGTCAGGAATTGGAACAGCCTCCCTCCATGGCAGCAATGATGACTTTAGCCATCAAGATTTCTTCAATTTCAGCAGGTTTATATTTTATTAGGCCTATATTGTTCACAAATGAGGTCATAAAATGTTTATGAGCAAAAAGAGTATAATTAAAATTATTTTTTTTTGGATTTCAAAGGAATATTTGCTAAAAGAAACTTCATAGATCCAAAAAAAATTAGAACAACTTTATTAAATCTGGTTAAACTTTCTTTGGGAGTGAAAAAAAAGAAGAAATTAATTTTTGAAAATTCAGAAGGAGTTGTGTTCCAAAAGAAGTCGCAGTAGCCAAAAAACTTCATGTGCAGCAGTATATCAAACTTAAAACACAGCCCACATAATGAAAAATATATTTTTATTTTGAAATTTCTAATTATTTATTTTTTGTAATAAATTATTTTACAATCAAAATAATAATTAATAATATTAGTAAAAGATAAAACCAAAGAGTTGTATTATTTCTTTTTTTAATCCCAAACAAAACGTCAGCCTAAAGCCGAAAAAGAAAAGAAATAATACCTTCTTGCAAATTCTTGTAAATTTTTATAAGGAAATAGAGATTAAACTGCTTGCTTGTTATGGCTGCTGATATCACTAGTGATAATGAAATAAAAAAACCAAATTATTTCTATCATATTTTATTTCATTATTTGGTGGCCTTTTCTTTATGCTTATAGATTACAATTAACAACTTTTGTGAAAATTATTGACAATCCTTTATTTATATAAATTTATATATTTAGACGATATCCTAAAAACCTAATTGCACTTATAATCAGGGTATCATCCAAAATATTTTCTCAAAACAATTATTTTTTAGATGACTTGTGTAATGTATCAACCCTTCTCCGCCCCATAATTTTTTGGGGTCCACTTTTTTACTTCTAAAGATAATGATTGACAGCACATCACTCAGCTTTTTCTTACCTTAGGTAAGAGAAAGTTGTGTGGGTATTGTGAAAGTATATTTACTCACACCAGATTTTTATTTTTCATCTAGGCTCCAAAAATAGCGAAATGTATAAATTATTTAAAGGCCTCTATCTATTGGAAGTTATGAATAGATAAAATAATTTACAAATTTGTCTATTAACGACTTCCTTATCAAAAAATAAATATAGACTCTTTTTTTTATAGTGTAATTAGATTAAATATTATTCCATTTTATCTAAATCGTGAATTTTCAAAATTTAGATAATAATTACCTAATCTATTTTATTGTATAATATTGTCTTAAAAACATTTTTTATTTTGGTCCATAGATGGCAGAGGAGGGGGGGATGGGGGAGCACACTCTCCGTGTATCACACCATTATAAATGTAGAGGTGGTGAAGCCCTGTTTATATTTTATAAACTAAAGAAAAACTTTTTAATTTGGAAATCAGTGTCATTTTAACCATTAAAATTTTATTATTTATCACCTGACGCCTTCACTATAGTCTCTTGTTCTCCTATATTAATTTGATCTTAAAAAGCCTATAAAAATAATTTGTTCCTCTCCAATCACCAAATATAAGAAATTAAATATATTTCTGTTTTATTTTAAAATTAATATATATTTTTATGTACATATATTATAAGAATTAAATGTTATTTTTTTTTTTTAGAAGTACTTCAGCTGAAAATGGAAAATCACACCGCCATAGAAATTTAACTGTACATTTTGATCCTGATATTGGAGGGAGTCCATCCGACTCGAACAATTCAACGGCATCTTCTCAACAGAGCAGTGGCTGGTCTGATTCTGGCAACTCCAGCATCGATGGATCTCTTGGGATGGACATTGATTTTTATAATGTTGTGCCAATGTCTGTCTTTTGTAAACAAACTTGTCCTTCAAACCCCTACAGGTGAAGAGCTCTATTATTTATTAAAAAATAATTTAGGGCTATATATTATTTAAAAAACAAAATTCATTTTTAATTACTACTTATTACTATTTTAAAACTTGATTCTTCCATCCATTCGTGAATACTATCCTTCATACACATTAATTTATTCTTCACCAATCCAAAGCCTCTTTAATTTATTATTAATTATTATTTATTACTTTTACCGAAAGTACTTTTACCCTAATTGAAATATTGCTATTTTGTAAAAAATTTTTACAAACAAGCCTGTTTATTTTTTTATTTATTATTATTTATCGAGTTTTTCTTTTGGACACTATTTAGTCTAATTTTTCTTAAATTTTTTAATATAAATAAAATAGGTTTAGATAGTCTCCTAAATTTCCATAGTTTAAGTATTTAAATTTAAATATTTGAAAAAAATTACGATGAAAAAATTTATTTCTTTTTAATGGAATGCGAACAATTTTCTCTAAAATTTAGAAAAAATCAATTTCACGAAATTAAGTTATATACCTTAAACTCGTAAATTGAAAAAATGAGGCACTTGCGGCACCCACGTTCTCCACGTTTACACTCGGGGCTGTATTTATTTATTTTTTTATTTAATGTCTCAAAGAAAGTTATATAAAATTTTGCAATTTATATATTTTGGCATCCATAAATTATCTGAACTAAGATTGATATTACTTCTGCTTCCTCTATCTTGGTCTTTTCCCCTTTCATCAAGAAGTTTGCTACTCTTTGTAGTCGTACCGCTAACCCCAACCCAACCAGAATGATGATATTTTCACTCTTTGAAATGTAACAATTTTAATAAAAAAATTTCTCGCAAATCTCTCTGGCCAAATGAATTTGAATAAATAAATAAATAAATAAATAAATTTATTTATTAGTTTATTTTGTTGTTTTTTATAATTCTCTTTGTTTTCTCTTTTAGAAAATATGTTGAAAGTGTTCTAAAAACGAGAGGATTAAGAAAATCACTAGCTTTTTTGGATAAAATTTATCGTGTTGTTCTTCATTCAGCAATGCTCTCTTTAGAGAAACCAACTGAAAAAAACTCACCGAATTCATCAAATAGTGAAACCTCCTCTCCAGATCATGAACACTCAATACAAGAAAGCAATGAAGAGGAATTACGACGCTATGGGTTCTGGAGTGATGAAGCCCTAGCTCTAGGATTACCTTCTTATCGGTAATTTATGAATGAATTTCAATCAATTAATGTTTTAAAGGGTTTGACATCCTCTTATTTGAAGTGAGGGGGAAATAAAAATTTGTATCACATGAGATTTTATTTTAAGAACAAATCATCAGTCATATTATTAATGGCCAAAAAACGTACTGTGTATGCTTCTGATTGTTTCAATCGGTTGGAAACCAACTTATATCGACAATAAAATTTTGCGTAATTTGTGAGTAACTTTTTTGGTGGACAAACAGTTCTTTTATTTATTTTCTGATTATCCAATGGTCTTCCACCAACTTGTTTTTATGTTGATATAAATAATTTAAGTAAAATATTACAGTAATATATTAGTCTGAGAATTTGGACAGCTTATAAATTTAATATAATCCTATCTTCTTCCTGGCTTTTACTGTCATCTCCGTTATGAATGCCGATTACTCCCAACAGCATCATCGGATGAATTCCAACATATATATTTCTACTAATATATGCTGTATAAATAAAAATATAAATAATAGGGAGGGAATTATGTTAAAAATTTTAAACATATTTAGAAATTATGAAAAAATATTTTATACTCTAAAATTTATTTTAAACTAGAATAACAAATGATTTATTACTAGATATTCATAATTTCTTTTTATTATTATTCGTTATCAACTTTCTTTTAATATTATTTCAAATAAAACGTGATCAAAATTAATGGTGCCATATTTAATAATCTTTATATTGATATAAAATATTTTTAATTTCTTTTAGTTCCTGGTTTTTATTTTTGTCTCGAATTCCACTCGATTTCATTCATGAATTTATTCGTATGCGCCTTGAACAAAAACCTGAACAACCGTCTATTCTCAGTATAAGACAAGTAAGTGAAGTCTCTTTTATTTTTAATCTTTTTTTAATCACTCGAAATTATCAATCATATTTTCATGTTTAGTTAATGAGAGAGCTTAAAGAAGGATTAATGATTGCAGTACTCTATAGAGAAAGATATTTAAATCTTGTAAATAAAGCTCTCTGGGATTGTGAAGCTGAAAGTTTAGCGAAATTCCATGAAGGGGTCAATGAATTTGATGCCAGCATTAAAAGTTTACTTGAAGTAGGTATTTTATTTATTAGTTATTTAAAATCAATATATAACTCAATAAATATTTTTAATTCCAGGTTTATTTAGATTATATAAAACAATGGGTTCAAATGGTCCAGCAGGATTCATTCCAGAAAAATCTTTTAGAAGAAGAATGGAATTTTGTTAAAGAAACATTTCCACATATCCCTGGAGGAGCTTCTTGTGCTGGTGAAAGTTTCTGGTAAATACTAATTAAGAATCCCGTGGAAAATCCAAATCAAATTTTATTGAAATTGCAAAAATGGAAAAGAAGAGAAAAGATGGGCTTTAAGGACAAAGTCGTTTTATTTTTTATTCAAAGACCAGGGTCATAGGAAAGGGAGGAGGAGGGCTCAAGTCCCTCCCATTAGTCAATAAAAGTTTATAAATTAAAAATTTCAATTATTCTCACACATTTTAATAGCAAATCTGCTTTAATAAAATAAATTAAACTAACACTTAGGTTTAGAATTATTTCTTGCTCTCTTCATACTGTATATATAGATTACATTACTCCCCCCCATAATTTTTGAATTGCTAAGGCACTAATTTCAGATCTATTTAGGATCACTCTCAGACATGAGTACACATCATTAATCACCATTAAACTTCGGAAGGAATTGTCTAGGCAAGGATTAACACTGAAGATGGTCCTAAGCAGGACAAAAACTTAAAGAAAGGATTTTTGTCTAAAAGCTCATTTTTTATTTTCTCTAATAGCGATAACTTTTCAAATAGTTTTTATTAAAAATATTTTTTTATTCTATTCCTGTTAATTGCCTCTATAAACAATAATATTTATATTTATATATACATAATCTTCACTTATCTCTCTTCTCTTTCTCTATCTTTGCAATGCCTACTTTTCTATACACTTCTCACTGTTCCTTCCTCTCTCGCATAGCATTATTCTGCAAAAGACGAACTGGCTAAATTTGGAGGTGTCCCAAAATTCCGGATTTTGTTTTTAAAAAAAAAAGTTATTTTCTCCTTGGGGATAATAAACAGACAATCAAACAACTACACAGCTGCTTCAGAGAACAAACTCTTCCTTTTTCCAGTCTCTAAATTTAAAAAGATTCATATATATTAAATCAGAGTAATTAAATTTTCATATTGAATATAAAACAATTTTTACATATTACACACAAAATGCCCTTCATTGAGTACCCATACTATCAAGAGAAGTTACCAGTAAAACCTTGTCTCAATATGAAAATTCCAGGTCACGCATTCTCTAGTCACTTTTTACTTGTCTTTACTGTCACTTTTTGCATGTCTTATCACTTAAGTACCCTCATTTTTATCTTTTATTAAGTGTTTATAATTTTGATAATCGCAGATAGTTTTTTATTAGGTCATATTAAATTTCCAATGATTTTTGTTATAAATAAAATTTCCTACTTTTCTATCTATAACATGCAATAACAACTTTAGAAAAAAAATTAATAAATAAAATAGAAAGTATTTATTAAAAATTTGCCTTTTTTTTTTGCAGTAAAATAGCCTCCTCCAATCTTCAAGTGATCGGTGACTCTCTCTGCTCAATTGTGGAAGATCTCACAAAAAATATTGATTCCACAACTATAAGTGATTCGAATGATTCACCAAAGTACTTTTCTTCTCTAATAAAATATTCTTCTTTAGAGAATAATAATTATTCTATTTTTTATTTTTAGGCAATTAATTCTTTGTCTTTGTCGAGACTTTCAATCTTTGCTTACATTGACACGTGAACGAGCTCTTAAGGCCGTTGCATTTGCTAAAAGTTTACGAAAGGATTTGGAAGCTGATGCCGAAGGAATATCAAATTGTTCACGAATACATGATGCAGTGGCAGAACTTAAAGTATTTATATTTTTTATGTTAGCTTAATAAAAAAAAACATAAAGGATAAAGGACCGATCGAACGAAAATAATTTGAAGGGGGGAGGCAAAAACTATGCTATGGTCAGTTTTCCCTAGGTTAGAAAATTTCACGTTTACAGAAAATGACATTTTATCTCTTTTCTCATAAACTACTATCTTAAAGGGTTTACTTTCTATAAACATAGAAGAAAAGAAATAAATTGATCTCATTAATCTCTAGATAGATCTTTAAGTAAATTGAGATATTTCTATCTTGAACTTAACAATCCTTTCAACTAAATTTACTCTATATGTGTCCACAGAAGGACAGACGCCATGCTAAATTCTGCTCATAAAAATCAATAATCTTATGATTACAATACCTCCTTTATTCTACAAAATGATCGATTAAAAGTCCGAAAAGCACTTAGATTTATTTATACAACCTAAAAAAATAATATAATTTTTCTTTATTATAAATATTTATCTTATATTTTTATATTTTGCAGATTAAAGCTCTTGCTTTGGGCAACGATATCAAAGAATCTCTATTGACAATTGAAGAGATTTGTGATGTCCGAAAAATGACTGAATTAGATGAAATAGACAGGGCAGGGCTTCAGGCAAGAGGTCGCGAAGTCATTCATTTAGGATATAAATTTGGATTTGAGGTAATCATTCATTTATTTAATTTACTCCCAATAATAACCAACTGTGGATTTTTTTATATTATACATCCATTAAGGAAATCTTACAGAAAAAAAACTAGAGAAAAATTTCATTATCTCTATATTTTTTTTTTTAAATTTTTTCACTTTTTCTTAAATATTCATGGACATATCCATGGGCCTTTCTAAATTTGAAAAAATATATTTCTACTAATCAGAGGCTGAATTTTAGTCAATTATAAATAAAGGCCTATCAAAAAGATCACCTTTTTTATCAGAAATGGTAGTGGATTTCCGTGATAAAAGACGAGACAAGATGTTTTGTTGAGAATAGTCCAAATTCAATATATTTTTCCTAAGCTGTCATGTCGTCTTATAATATATAATTGCCATTTGTTAGCTTAAACTTGGACCCGATCGTTCTAGATTATTATGACTTAAATAATTACTAAGATCTTCTTCATATTCATTATGTCAGTTTGACATGTTGTGACCCTCTACTGCATTGCATCCCTTATGAGCTCTCTCCATTTGACCCGGTCTTGGGCCTGTCTCAGGATCACTAAGATAATAATTTTATTTTTTGACTATTAATGATCGTCTTGGCATTTTGACTTTCATTTTTTTCCTCTTAAATCTGGGCATGCTATCATTTTTATTTCTATTAAAATATAAATAAATTAATATAGAAATCGTTCATATATCATATAATTTGTAAAATTTTCTTGAACAACTAACCAATACCTATATTGGTTTTTGTTTTAGTACCTGAAAGAAGCTTATCGTCTTGTAACTGGAGAGTCTCGAGCATTACTTTCAAGGCGTATGATTTGTTTTGCCAGTCTTTGGATGCGATTTGTTAAAGACCGATGTGATCGTGGTAGAGGATTAAGGCCCCGTTGGGCGAACCAAGGCCTGGACTTTTTAATGACTGTTTGTGAACCACAAAATACTGGCCATTTGAATGATGAAGAATTTCAGGTGAGAAGACTTTTCTTACTTCTATATAAACGGCTTATATGGTCTGATGAAGCTATATGTAAGTTAGATATTATAAAGTTGCCTTTTTAACTAATTCACAAAATTAATTTCCTCTCTATCCAATGAACGAGTTTTAAATTTACTTCTAATCATATATAATTGGTAAACAAAATCATTAATTAGAGATAAAAAGTATTAAAAGCATTATCACCTTGAGGTTTATCTTCCACATAAACTGTCATTCGATGATTAGAAGAGAAAAATTAACATTTTCTCATTAATTTTAATCTTAATTTTTATCATTTACTTGAAGTAATTAGTAGGCAGACCAGATTTCCTTCACCCAAAAAGGGGATCGAGGATATTGAAATGGGGTAGTGTTATAGCAAAATTTTTGTCAATGATTTGCTGTCATAAAAATTTTTTATGAAATTACAAAAAATTAAATATTGTTAGCTGGATTTAAAGGAAGAATGAAACCAGCCTCTTTCTCTCATCACCTCACTTTATTGCAAATATTTCGGTCAGTACAGATATGAGATTGTCATAAAAATAAAAAATATATCATCATCATCATCAGGTTCCTTCTCCTTGAATATTTCCTGTTTATATATTGTTAATATTTTTATTCTCTTTCATAATAAATTAATTTTTTTTTCAGTCTTTGAAGAGTCAGATAGATGAATGCATTTCGCATGTGATTGGTGTTGCTTCCCCTTCCTCAAATGGCGACGAAGTCTCTAACGTTGGAAATGGCTTAGGCTCATCCCTTGCAGCTCCCTTCCATGGAACTACTTCAGCTTCTCCTATTCTTCCCCGTCGGCAAAAAATGATGCCTCCATATAAAACATCTCGATCTCTTCAAGATTCTACATCAACAACACCTCCCCCCTCAGCACCAATTCATGGCAGGGCTTCGGTTTCCGGCCCTCATATTCAACATCCTTCTCCTTCACTTATTGAAAATAATAATGATGATCAAGATTTCCCTGATAGAGGTAATTATCAACAACAAAAAAATTTTTAGAAGTCTTTATTAAAAAAAGTACCCATTTTATATTTAGCTCCTCCACTTCCGAATGCACCTCGCATTGAAAGGGTCCGATGGGCAGTTCGGGCTTTGGATTCTGAAATCGAAGAACACCTTCGAGCTAATGAATTAATTGGTTCAGTCACCGATGTCGAGTTCAGTGATCATGTTTTGATACGATCCAGATCAGTCAACTTCAGCTGGCAGAGAGGCATTAAGATCGGTAAGTTTTCTAGAGTACTAGGTTTAGTTTATGTTGAGTACTGGGAATAGATGTTGCTTAAAAGATGCAAGATATTCCAAAAATTTTTCCAAAATGGTTGTATTTGATTGGGAAAAAATTTCATTTAATTTGTAATTGACTTGAAAATGCTATATAACACATCACTCAATAAGTCCGGAGGCTGACTCATAGATGGCGCCTCTAACGAAAAATCCATATGATTTTTAGAAAGTATCAACATTCAAACGATATGTGTCAAAATTTCTTAACAATCCGATCATTAGTTTACAAGTTATAGTGGTTTTAGTGACTTTTGCTATTTTCAAAACAATGGAAAAAAAGGAATTTAGTGTGTTGATTAAACACTGTTTTTTAATGGGAAAAAATACCGTTCAAGCAAAGCAGTGGCTTGGTAAGTGTCATGGGGACTCTGCTCCATCGAAAGCAATCGTCGGACGTTGGCTTGCTGAGTTTAAACGTACAATCACCGATGTTGACCGTAAAGTGAAGTTGCGTGAGATAGCTGACACCTTAAATATATTAATATATTAGTATAATATAATATTAGAAGGCAGTGTATATTTTGCATGAATATTTAAGTGGATGTCGCGCTTGCTCTCAGCGTACCAAAAACAGCAACGCGTCGATGATTCAGAGCCCTGTTTGGAGCTGTTTAATCGTTATATCGGATTTTTTGCCTTGGTATGTAACAATGGATGAAACATGGATAACCACTATACTCCGGAATCAAATCGTCAGTCAGCTGAGTGGACAGCAGCCGGTGAAAGCCATCCGAGGCGTCCAAAAACGCAAATGTTGGCCGGTAAGGTTTTGGCCTTCGTATTTTGGGATGCGCAAAGTATTTTATTCATCGACTATCTTGAGAAAGGAAAGACCATCAACAGCGAATATTACATGGCATTATTGGTGTGTTTGAAGGAAGGAATTGCGAAAAAACGCAAAAGAAAAAAGTGCTCTTTTCTCGCAGCGACTACTAACTGTTCGCAGACCTCAAAAAAGTGCTCCAAGGAAAGAGATTTGCGTCAAATGCTCAAGTCATAGCCGCAACAAACGCGTATTTTGAGTCCAAAGATAAATCGTTTTACAAAAAAGACATCGAAATGTTAGAGAAGCGTTGGAATGAATGTATCACTCTTGATATTGATGTTGATGAATAAAGTCGAATTTTGCAAAAAAAATGTTTTTTTAGTAGTTAGCCTCGTGACTTATTGAGTGATGGGTTAACTTAAATAAATGCTATATATATAATATTTATCTTTTAAATTATGTAAAATTCAAATAAAATTTTAAGTGTTTCAAGATCACAATCACCAATTTTGTTAGGGGAGGGGGTGAATAAATGAGATTTTCAGGCGGGGACAAATTACCCAAAATGGTAAATTGTTATATTATACTCAAGTCACTGACAGAGAGGCAAAGGAGGGTAATACTCTCAGAGTTAGCTTTCTTGCGAGAAAGTCTCCATGCAATTGATCGTTGATCTTTTAGCCTTTAGAGTTTTAGAGTGGAGATAAGCTTTTAGAATGGCACTAGTATAAAAAATTATCAGGAAAAGAAAGCAACAATAAAGCCTCTTTCACTTTAAAAAAATGCTCTAAAAGAATAATCTTAAAAATGGGGTGCAAGAACAGAAGGGTTTACGTTTCTTTTTTTTTTAATAAATTATAAAAATTATTTTTTATTTAATTTTTATTATATTTTTAATACATTCACAAACATTCACATTAAAAAATTGTAAAAACAAAAAATAATGGAAAAAATTTTACATAGCCTTTCCCCAAACAAGAACCTTGGCTACGCTACTGTCCCTAGTCAACTGTGTTTGAACCTCCCCCAATCTAGGGGTGTGATTCATCATTCTGACCAAAACTTTTTCACTCACCACTGTGTTACCCTTTTATTATTATTAACTTAATATTCAAAATGTATTAATATTTTTATCATCTCTACTCCCTTCTTCAATTTAATACGTTTTTGATTTATGATTCATTACAAAATAAAGTACACCAGTTGAACTATTAAATGAAAGAAGTGATCAACTCACGGACAACGATACGAGATGACCAATTTGTTTTGTAATTTATATTTTAAATAAATGGACCATTTCACGTACCTTTTTGATTATAATAGTCGAATAATCTGAAAAGACATCAAAATTGTTCTTACAACCCAAGAACAAGAAACACCCCAACTATAAAGCCATCGTTTTATATTATAGCATACGACCGGATCGTAGTATAAATCTTGTTATGAAATTAATAATAAAATATTTAGTATCGCTATAAAATTGAATGAATGGTGACTTAGAGATAAGCCAATGGGGGTGGAGGTGGGGGGTTCAAAAACATGATGTTAAAGGTGCTGGGGTGGGGGCATGTTATTAAACAACCTCCCTCCTATTAATGTACCAATAAATTTATTACCCCCAAGGCACTATTCTATGCTCTTCCAACTGTTGTACAGGTATTTAAATTAAAAGCACGCCGTTTGAATTATAATTTTATTTAAAAAAAAGTAGCCTATCATCAAAACCTAATAAATATTCTTCTTTTTATATTTTATGATTCAACTTGTTTTTATTGTTCAGTAAATATTTTTATATTGAAAAGAAAAAAATATTAAAATTTTTATATATTTAATATTTTTACAAAATACACAAAAAATAATTAATATGATAATTAGTATTTAAACCGAATGTATTTTAATGAATTCATTGAACCTTTTGGCATTTTAGCAAAGGAAGCTTTTATATACTGCGTTTTAGTGCATAAAAATCACATTAGGCTCCGATCGTTTGTTTGGTTTTTTTATTTGAGAGTTCATCCAAAACCATATTTATTTTAGAAATAGAAATAACTTTTATAGATGCAAAAAATTTATCAACCCCACACCCCCCCCCCCCCCCCCCCCCCATGTGACCGAGAGGTTAAAGATACTGACATTGTCAATATTAATAACCTTAAAAATCAAAGGATGTGGGTTCGAATCCCAACTAGTCCGATGAAAATTTATTTAAATAAAATTGAATACCAATTGATATAAAT
>JAAAKE020104921.1:0-17705 GCA_010014785.2 Anisolabis maritima
GAAAACTGTCTTTCATGTTCCCCAAAAAAAACGAAATGACTTTCCGAACAACCCAATATATAAATCAGCTAACCAACATCTTTTTATTTAAAATAATATGTGATAACTTGTAAGCAGATTTCAGATTTATAAAAACAAAAAATTTCTTTTACATACTGCCAACAAAAATCCCATGAAAAGACTTCCGGAATTTACTCATTACAAAAAGAGAAACGATAACTATTGACCAGTCACAGTTAAATGAAATCCAAATTCCTATAATTTATCAATTGACAAATTAATATCCTTCCTATACGATCCAATGAATAAGAATTTGAAGAGATTCTTATGTAATTAAAAAAAAAAAAAGAGGTTTTTGGTTGTAAGGCAAATATAACTAACTTGTTAAGAGGAAATATTTGTTTTGATAAATGAGAAAGGGTATGATGACCCTTCTTCACAAAGTATCCCTCCCTCCCTATCTCTCTATTTATCCAAAAAGAAGAAAAGGGCCTTAGGGGCAAGAAAAGAGAAGGCTCCTCCTCCTCCTCCTGTGAACTCTGGAATTCGGTTAAATGGTCAACTTGAGGTCATTTAAGGATAAAATTTCTTAACAAAAAATCTTTTTTTTTTCTCTCTACTCAACTTTTGAATTTTAAAAAGGGAAAAGTGAAATTCGATACAAAAAGAACATATATCAAAGTTGATTTTTTGTTATTCATCATCATAATTTATAAATTCTTTCATTATGAAGGAAAAAAATTTAATTTAGATCTTTATAATTTTTTTTTTAATTTGTGAGAAAAGGATTTAAAAAAATGGTGTGATAAACGCACATATCACACAACTTTCTCATATCTAAGGTAAAGAAAGACGAGTTATGCTGTCATACCAGATTTCCGTTCCCCTAGGTAGCAATTCTCTAATAATTCATCTTTTAATAGAACAATGTACACCTGATTTAATCAAATCTTTAGAGTAGTTTAAGAGAATATAACAAAAAATGTACTAGAGTAAAGTGGGTCCCAAACAATT
Organism: Anisolabis maritima; assembly: GCA_010014785.2. Taxonomy (NCBI): domain Eukaryota; kingdom Metazoa; phylum Arthropoda; class Insecta; order Dermaptera; family Anisolabididae; genus Anisolabis; species Anisolabis maritima. The sequence goes on from JAAAKE020104921.1 coordinate 1,015, forward strand.
TTGGGGGGATAAGGGATTACAATTTAAAGATTATATAATAAATATATATATGAATTTTAATCAAAATTGTTAGAGCGAATTTTGAGAAAATTGAAAAAAACGCTTTGAGATACACGCGACGAGGGTTCCTAACTTAAATATAAAATTTCAGCCTTATACATTTTTTGAGAAATCTTCTTCACTGATACATAGACCATTTTGCGAAACCCATTTTGTTTTTTTTTTTAGACTCAGGGGTCCTCAAAACGTGTATCTCCATTGAAATCTTGATATCGATTTCTTTTGTGATCGCAATACTTGGATTGTGGATTTGGACCCGAGTTGCCTTAAAAGCATAGCTGTAAAATAAAAATAAACATTTAATCAAGAGGTTTCTTTTTTTTTTTTACAGATTGTTTAGGGCAGATATTTAAATAAATACGGAAGGCTATCGTCAATTTATTAAAGATGTTATCCCCACTTGAATATGTTGACTTAAAGATGAAAGATTTATAAAAATAAAAGGGGCAGCAGATATCATCTTAAGTGTGGAAAGACATCTTTCAGGGACCAGATGAATAGCCCGTTGTTGGGTGGTCGAAAACAATTTACTTATCGAAAATCCCTATAAAAAAAAAATATGGATATAAAGGAGTAAGTTCAGTATTCAAATAAAAGAAATAATTAAAGTTAATACTTTTCAGATTTCTATGACGTGAGTCAGAAAAAAAAAAGAAGAAATGAAATACAGCTGTCAGCAAATTTGATATGTCAATTAAAATAAAAAAAGTAATGTTTTGGCGGAAATTGACTCATTTTTAATTGGCCTTCATTTTAATGAGAGTTGCAAAAATAAAAAATAAAAATCGAGAATTAATCTATAGTAGAATAGATTGAGAAAAGGGCCAAAAAGGCAACAAAAAAAGTTTTTTTATTATTTCATATATGATTTTAATAAAATTTATCATTTGGATTCATGTTTGAGAAAATTGACTAAAATTGTAAATAAAAAAAATATATATTCCCCTTTAGATTAGATTAGAGGCTTTGACATTGTCAATATTAAAAGCCAAGGGATGAGGATTCGGATTCCAGAAAATTTATTTAAATCAAATAATAAAAATAAATATCCCTGGAAAATTGCCGATATTATAAAACAAGGTTAAGTTAATATTTGAACTTGGTTTCTTAGAATTACATGTGAACTTAGTTAAATATAAATGGATAGTATAAGAAAAATGAGCGCAGATCACTAAAACCTATCCTGTTGCCAACTTCATGTTATATTGTTTTTATTTTTGATACAAGAGGTTAGGAAAAACTTTATAGTTTTATGTAATAATGAACAAAGTAAGGAAAAAAAATTTTGGAGAGGATGAGGCGGAAATTCTTTTTAAAAAAGTTAACAAACACCTAAATATTATTGGAAAAAAAAAAAAAAAAAAAAAAAACGGATGGGATATCGAAAAAAAAACATTCCTACATGAGAGAAAATAACCCATATGAATAATGCATCTTCATGAAATACCCTTAAAACAGTTTAAAAAACTGTTACGAAAATTAAAAAAAAAGAGAGCTAAAGATAAGGTATGTATAACAAGTAAAATATTAAACAACAAATAGGGAACTCTATGAATATAATCCTTCTAAATGAAATATATTTAATCAATCCAATCAAGACAATTTATCTGATCTATCTAGAAATCGTTTCTTGTAATTGGAGGAAATCATTTAGAACATACGTTTCATCTAGAATAAAGTGCATAAATTATTTCTTTTAGGGACATGAGTTTGACAAACTCCTCTTAATACCCCTAAAAATATCTATATTAAAAAACATAGAAGACGCAGATGCTACTTTCTTTTGAAATTTTAATGATAATTCGCAATTAGGAGCAAAATACCACTAAAGATTTTCTAATATACCGACTCCTCTCTTTTGATGTTGATCCCCCCATCTCACGGACGTGGGAGACTTGACTGAATTAGAGAGCAATTGTCCAAGTGTCAACACACATAACATATTAATATTATAAATAATCAATGGAGTATTATTCTCTATTGAAAAGTCATTTGCAAAAGTGGCGAGGGGGGTTAGTAGCTAGCTATTCCAGGCAGCTGTCTGGGGTAGAGAGAAAGAGAATGGTAGAGAGAGAGGGGGGGGGGACTTTCCTTTTTCCTAGGAAATTTCCTCTCCCTGTGCCGGTTAATCCCGGGCAAGAGAGAGATAGACAGGCCCTATACATACACAACACAACCACAAAAACACCCCCCGCCAAACCAAAAATAGAACAAACTTCTAATGTGATTAAAAACGGAAAAATAAGATGGACAAAACTGAGTTTAATTCTAGAGCTTCATTTATAATTATTAGCTAAAGCAAGAGAAATAACGCCAACCGACAAAACCTTGGTTTTCCTACATTCCCGTTTTCCTGAGAATAATGGCTAAATCATTGGAACGCCTGAATATCTTCATAGGATTGGACTAAGAAAAAGTGTCCTATATTTAAGTGCAACAACACCTCTCTTTGAGATATCATTCAAATATATCTTGTCAAAAAATAAAAATGATAAGAGATTGCACCCTTTGAAATTTTGATCAAAGCCGAAAAGAGACGTTTCGGTCAAAAAATCCGTAACGTCTCCTTTCGGCTTTGGCAATCTGCCTTGTACTTCTCTCATCAAACTTCAAACAGCGACTTGCTTTTAAACAAACAAAAAAATAAAAATAAAATTGATATAGTTCGAATTTTTTGCTATAAAATTATAAAATTCTTAGTCTAAAAAATAGTTAAAATCCTCAGACAAGGAGTTGTCACCTGTAGGCCAATGAGAAGTAGAAAGGGCCTGGCCCAGCTTACTCTTATTTGTTAGTATAATTTCATTTCATAGCTTGATAGGAATTTTACGTGTTATGAGAAAGAAATATTTCTAGTTGAAACTTTCCAGAAGTTGTGTCAATTACTTATTGATCTCTTCAGTGAATGTATATGATATATCTGAAATGGGAAGTAATTAATGTAATAGCTAACTATTGTTTTATTTGCCAGCAATTTCATTATAATTAATACTAGCATGTCCAGGAATCCATTAAATTTCCTTTCAATTTTAATATTAATATTAGGCCAGCAATTTCAGGTATAAAAAATTTTGTGAGTTTGAATATATTCAAGCGATTTTAATAAAGCAACAGATTCTGCAGTCTTCATTGTGATGCCTGTAAGAAAATAGATTTCCACTTTACTGATAGAGAAATTAAAGATGCAAAACTTACAAACAATGGCACGATTAAAGAATATGTCAACTTTTTTTTTTATGATAGTTGAAACAGAACTGACACCAACTCAAACATTTATCCTATCTCCTAAAGTAATTTGGTGAATTTTTTAAATTAGGCTGCCTATATAGATATTATTTTTTTACTATTTCAGATTAATTATTCGTTATATGCCTTGAGAAGTGATTATATAAGTTTTATCTATAATTATTCTTTGTTTTTATTTTATTTGCTTTTTTTTTTTTTTAACTCACATGAAGTGAGCTTCAATATCGTTAATGTTTAATGGCGGTAAATATTCAAGTTTACCCATCATTTTCCAACTATATTTTACATATTATCCGAATAAATTTAACCAAAACTACTTTGAGCTGTTAAATACAATCGAGAAAGAAAAAAAAAACTGAAAAAGTAAGATAAAATAATTTTTTATAAATTTTTAATAAATTTCATAAAGGTTAATGTGGTCTTCATATTTATTTTATATTTTCGTTATTTTTACAGATTTATGAACCAAAGTGGTTTCTTAAAACTTTTTTAAGCCATTAAAGAGATACCCGAAAAATTTATCTATCCTAGTAAAAAAAGGTTGATTGATATATTCTTAAGTTTAGCCCACTTCTTCCACGTAAATCACTGATAGTAAATTAATTTCTATTGAGGAAAAGGAATCCAAATATCCAACAAAAGTAACTTCTCTTTTGGAGCCATCAACATTTATAGTTTCATATTCCAAGAAATTGTTTTTTATATAATCTTTTTTTTTCAATAATGTTGAAAGAATGGCGATTAAGTATGCATTGATTATAGTTAATATAGACTGAGAGAATTTGCGCAAATTAAATCCTTTAATTGCATTGAGGTAATTAAATAAATAATCTCTTAAAGACATTATAATTAATGGAATGCATGGAGGCAAGCGTTCTCACACTCCACGCTTTCCTTGTTCTTTCTTTGCACAAAAGGACATTCTCAAGAAATTTGAACTCAAATGAAAGAATGTGACACGTTGATAAAACTACATCTCTATAGAAAATGATAATTAATAGGGCTGGCAGATATTTTAATCTCAATTTTTGGTCACTGCTGTCTCTCTTCTTAAAGCTATTGTCTTTTTTCTTTTTTTTTTATTATGAGATGCGCAACAAGAATTGTAATTTTAAATTTGCCGCCATTTTTCAGCTGCTGAACTATATAATATAATGGCGGTAGTTCTTTTTTAAATGTTAAATGAAGTTAATTTGGGTTAAGGACGGATGCAGTATAAAAACAGATTTGTTCTTGTTGCCGATGTTTCGTTAGCCCTGAAGAAGTGCTCGGCAGGCGTTGGAAACGCCAACAAACAACAACGACAAATCTGTTTTTATTTTTCACCTGGCTGCATCCTGGAACCACATCCCTAAATCAAAAGTAATATAATATTTATAATGGACATATGTTATCTACATAAGCTTTGAATCAATCATGCGGCGGTACTTGCATAGACATTTATTCAAATTTATTATACAAAATGTTAAGTTGAAGTCCCGGGACTCGTCACTATATGGTATCACCAATATACCCTTATGATTTTTAAAAAGTACTAATCAACAATCAAAAGATTCGTGTCAAATGACATTTCGGCCACTTGACTAGGAGTAGAGGTCATGTAAGTGACGCTACTTTTGCTTTCTAACAATCGCCCCAAAATAAAAACGTATCGATGATTCAGAGCGCGACTTGAAGCGTAATCCAAATGAATTTCGTAACAATGGAATGTGGATATCGAAAGTGAAACAAATGGATATTTTAGAGTCCTTGACAAATCGTACTTATATGAACGGAATTCAAAGTTAGAGAATCGTATGAAGGAAACTATGTTGAAGAATAAAATCGATTTTTGACAAAAAATGTTTTTTTCATTGCTAGTCTCGGGAGACACTCTATGTAGGATAAATGGTGAAAACATCAGCAATGCACTTTGCAAAATTCGTGCTGTTTTACCGCCTAATTTTCAGAACGAAATCGAGCCATTCACGGGCCATTCTTTCTGATGCTAAATCATCACTATAATAACATACCTACAAATTTTTTTACCCGCTGCATTCCTTTCTTTTCTTGAAATAGAATTTCAAAATGTATTGAATTTCTTCCTTATTTTCAAAACGGAATAACTTTTGATTGAATAAACAAATTTCAATCGTTTTTTTTTTTCTTGAATGATCTATGAAATGTCATCAATCAAATGATGCCTAACATAAGTAGATGCGAATTATATTACAAGAAATATACGATTTTAAAGCCTGTCGGCAAAATCAGGGAAACTTTTTCGACTACCTTGGTGGCTTCAGCTCTGGATGGGTAACCATTTCTGTAAATGCATTATTGAAAAAAAAAATCGTCATCTATAACAGGAATTGAGATGGCTGTTTGGCTGATATCATTTTTCACTCATCACTAATTACATTGATACCAATAAACATTAAAAAAAAATTTTGCATTTATTTAAAATTGCAGTTCTTGTTACTCCATAACTACTGAACCAAAATGGATGAAACTTTGTTTAATACAAATAGATGTCAAAAACTTTGTAAATATAGAAATAGAGAGTTTGAATATATTGAAACAAGGAGTCTCATTCGATGGAATTTTATCTTTTTAAAGAGAAATATTTCGAAAAAATTTGTATTTTATAAATCGCCGTCTTTTTTATTTATTTTTATATTCCAGGAGAACTTTATATAATTTTTCAAAGTATCTATCAGGCCAATGCAAATGGGTTTTGTGGTGTCCACGCCAGTTTTTGATTTAAGTGATTAAGAGGAAACTTTTTTTTTTCAAGCCCTTAAGGAAATATTCAACACCTGTCTGTTGCTATCTATTTATGCGTCGGAATTTTATTTAAAAAATTGAGAGAGTAGGTATTTCCTGAAAAACTCGTTTAGCCGATAATTATTAGAATCCAAATTTATTGTTAATGTTAAACACGTGGCATCTAATATAAAAAAAAATTGAGATTATCCATCATAAATTATATTAAATTTGATTACTACTTGCTATATAATTTTTATTAATAAAATTACATTATTATTATATCAGCAGAGAAATGGAATCTAGAATGTTTAGTCCCTTGGAAAAGAGCGGGCTGTTGTACATGCCCTTTACTTACCCCTTTGTTTGCTAGTGCTGCTCTCTGCAGTGAATGCAAAATAACTTATTATTCTACTACTGCAATTCAAGCTACCTTGATTAATAGGACATGTATCTATATTAATGTTATTATAATCATTTGATTATACCTTGAATATTGAATATTGATGATAATCATATTTCCACAAATTTTTCTCCATCATCTAAGGAGCCTGTCATTGTTTGGCGTTCGCTTTTTATTATATATTTTAAATCATGGCTCTTAGATTCTTTAAAGAATTAATTCAATTAATATTCGGTTCTTGACTAATATATTTAATTAATATCCACATAAATCTCATTTAATTATACTAAGTAAGCTTAATTTTTTATTATAGTTATAAGTATATATATGAATAATGAATAAATTAAACAAATTTTACCCCATTTATCGAATAGGCCACACCAGCTGTAATGAATGCCTCAAAACAAAAAAATAGCAAATTACGACTTTTTTTGTTTATATATGGCCGAGGATAACATGTATTATTTACAATTTTGCTTTTATATATATTCTATATCCCTTTGATTCTATGCTAATTAATTCTGTATTCTTCGCATTTTAATCTCTTTGAATTTAATTGTTTATTGTTATTTATTCTAATAAATTGGAAAAATTATAAAAAAAAAATCCTGCCCCTTGGTGTAGAGGTAAAGATCATGCTTCACGTACAAGATCAGATTTCGCTTCCCGACCAAAGCAACAAAAATTTATTTATATTATATTGGATACCAAATAATTTAAATAAATATGGATGGAGTCTAATAATGTCGAGAAAGACTTAAAAAACAAACAAATAAACTAGTAATTTTCATGTTTCAATTGTAAATTATCTATTTATCTAAGTGGTAAATAGGAAATTATGTATTTATATATTATGAAGAAATGCTTGTTAAATTCTAACAGGAAGAATGAATCATGTTATGAAAAACTTATTCTGCATCTCTTTATTATTATAGGGAGTAGTGAGAGTTAAAATTCAAAAGAAATTAATTATTAACAAAAAGTCTTAATATAGCAAATCTTTCAATAAAAGATAACAAGTTATATTTAAAAAATTATTTAATTGAAAAGTACATTTAAGTTTTAAGGACAAAAAGCATAGTGGGCTTGAAACAAAATTTGAAGAAATGGCCAAAAGTGATACGCAAAATTTATTCTCAAATATTATATATTTATTTATATATTAAATAAATCTCTTTAATTATGTGTCATTAATGTATATTCTTGGTATTTAAGACTCTTTGGATTTAATTGTTGTTTGTTATTTATTCTTTTTATATACTTATTTCTAATAATTTTCAATCTTAACTTTTACCTGGGGCCCGAGACTATTCTTTTTTCAAATGTGGACTAAGAAAGCCAAAAAATTGGACAACCTTCAATAAAAATAATAAATAAAAAAAAAATCTTTTATTTAGGAATGCTTTTTTTCTTTTTTCTCTTTTATAAATAGAACAGACAGACAGAAGAGAGGCACCGCAAACTCGAAGAGTCACCCTATATATCTAGATAAATCAGAGAGCACGCCAAATGAGACATTTCCGTAAAGAAAAAAAAAATTTTAATGGATTAGATCCCCCTTTCTCTTTGTCTGTCTGTATCTATATATGCGTAACTCAATAAACCTTATACCACCTACCTACTATTAACTCCAAATTTAATATCGAGGTTAATAAAAAAAAAGTTTCATAAATTTCAAGTCTTTCCACTTTAAATTATTCAAGAATGTCACGAGAATTTCCTATTAACTTATTAGAACTGTACAAGAGATGTGTCAAAGAATGGCATGAGGCTTTTATATTAGCAATTTGAGAAAAACTATTGGAGAGGTAAAATTTTTCCTTTCATTTTTGTTTACGATTATCCTTTTAGAATAAATAACAAACAACAATTAATCCCAAAGAGACCCCAACACTAAGAATAATCATTTATTAATATAGAATTAAAGAGATGTAGAATATAAATAATACATATATAATGGTAATAAAATCTCTTTCTTACTAAAATATGACCAACCAATAATCTGAATTACTTATTGCTCCCGAAGATTCTTTTAAACAAAATTTGGTTTCAAAAATAAATTATGATTATTAGCCTTCCTATATACAACCCTTTGGATGAATGTGCTTTTAGAGGTAAGTAAAAAGGATCAGCAAGGGGAGGTTAAATATAAATTTTTAATCAAAGAATGACATTTAAAATATACGAGTAGCCTACCATTTGGCACATCTGTCACGACCATCTATTCATAATTTTTTTATTACCAATGGAATACAAAAGTATTCGTCACTCACTTTCTCCTTTAAATCTTATTCTTGTAGAACATAAGATAGAGATGAATTCCTTTGAAAGATTGGGAGGGGGTCAAAAGGGCTGAATAAATCAGTTCACTCAGGTGTGGTTTCGAGCAGAGAAAAGAAGGGATATAGCGTGTATATATATATATCACATAGTTAACCTCATTAATATGTGTTTGATTATATGACCTTTTTTATTTTATTTTTTTAATTTATATTGGAGATGGAACTTTTTCTAATACCGCTCACAAATGTTATATATCTATTTTAACGAAAATTTTATCCTGTTAGAGGGAAAGGAATGTAAGAAAATAATACTTATTAAAATAATAATTATTATTAATAAATATTTGTCTAGCATTTCCCCTTATACGAATAATCGGGAGGCTTGGGGACTTTTATTTCAAAAATCCCAAAGTAAATAAAAAAATTCCAATTCACAAATGCTAAAAAATAAAATAATTAATAATTAACAATTATTATGTATAAAAATTAATTATTATATATTTTTGCTTACTAGGTATTAGGAAATTTAATATGAAGATGTTTTTTGTTTCTTCTTCCTGAGGGAATTAGGAAAGAAAGAGAAAGAGATAGTTGTTCCATTGAAAGTATGCGCCCCTTTTTTTTTATCCCAAATTGAAAAGCAACCGAAGGCCCCCCTGCGTAGGAGAGATAGAGAGAGACGGAGGCTACCTACGCAAGTTCTTCAAGGGCGACGATCGACAAGTTGACTTAAATGGTGGGCCAAGGAAGGAGGTTCAACTTCAAGTGCACATTCACATAGGAGAAAAGAAAGAAAAGCTCTATTGATGCTGCACTTGATCCAATCTCTTGCTCTTTGCTTGCTTTTCATTATGACGTATGAATGTACAATTAAAGACAGTGAGAGCATAACCTTAAAAAGAGTATGTCTGGAATTTGTCTTCTTTTTGATATAAGAGAATACTAAGGGCCGGTTGTTTCATGTAAGAGTTAATTTAACAAAGGGTTAAAGAAACCCTCTGTTAACCTCAATAGATATTCATATAACTAAAGAAAAAAAAAACAAGACCAGATACGGCTTTCATAATAAAAAAGCTTATTTATTAATTATATAAATAAATAATTTTTAATGTTGAAAAACTTATATATATTTCCTCTTCCAAATGATCCATATTTTGGTACAATTATGCCAAGTTGAAACATTGTCATAAAATTAAAAACAAATATTTTAAAATAAATGTAGCCAACCCAATTCAGGATCAAAATCTTTCGACAAAATTGAAAAATAATTTAAATAATTTATTTTTAATGTTTTAAAATTACTTTCATTTAATTAGAAAATTAAATTATTTAATCTCTAATTTGATTCTATTGTAAATTTTTTGTTATAATATTTTGGTTTAAATAATTAATGACGAAGTCTAAAGCCATTTAGGCAATTGACTTTTTTTTCTTAATCAATAAGTGTGATTTCAGTTGCGATTATTCGTCCCTCTTTCTCATTCCTAATTGAAATTACTAACGTCCTTCTATAGAGATCTGTGCTTCACAATATTTTATTGAATGTATGTATGGAAATGTCAAGTTCCTAACTTTTGTTTTGTTTTTTAATAATGGCTTACAACAATGTAAATTTGCTAATAATTTTTTCTGTTGGTTATCATCTATTTATTTGAACCTTATTATTTTTTTTTTTAAGTTTTTCGGCATCTGAGGCCATTTAGACTCCGTCCTTATTTAATTAATTAATTTAATATTGCAATAAAAAAGAAAACAAAAACAAGTAATAAATATGTAAGTGAAAATTGTAAGCCTGCCTTTAAGGTTATGGCATGTATGTAAATAAAAAAATTATTAAATTAAAATATTCTTTAAATCTGTAATTCAAATTGTTATTTGTAATGGAAGAAACAGACTTTATTCAAAAGTTATTTCGGTTGTTTAAAAGATCTTATTCCCGATTTCCCAAATTTTAAAATCTTTGTTTCTCTAGGCTTAATTAATATTAATAAATTTTAAAAATATTTATTTTTATATTATTTGTACTTATTTTTGTTGTGAAAGTAATCGAAGTGGGAAGGAGTATTGATCCGATTCCAAATTAGGAAATGAATTACTTATATAAGAGAACGATCAAGACAATTGGTCTGTGGTTGGTCATCCAGTTGAAACAACATGTGAATTATATCTCATTATTCGAAATTTGATATAAATATAAAAACTATCTAAGAATGTTTGTATAATTTTTATTTAAACATTTATGTATAGCATTTTGTTTGTTTTGGACGGGCCCATTAGGGCGTTTATTAATAAATAACAAAAAAAAAAAACAAATCCAAAAGAACTAAACCAAGAATATAAATTATTGATTTGGAATTAAAGAGATGTAGAATATAGAAGACTAAGAGCTTCTGAATCTTGGATTGGTAGCCCCAAGACAATAAGAACGTTAAACGGCCGCCGGAAGCCACCTATAATAATTTTCCTCTTAATATAATGTATATTTAAGAGTTAAAATGATCTCAGCAACCGAATTGTCTCAAAAATTGAAATTAAAAAAAATAAAAAAAAAATATATCAAGACAAACAAAATGTGGAATTTTACAATTTTAAGTTGGAATTCGGGTTATATAGTCAAGGTTTAGATAAAAGTCGTTTTGATTCTTTTTGATCATCTCACTGGCAAGGAGTTCAACATTCATAGTTATTTTTCGACGTAGAACAAGGTCTACAACAAGGCTTATATATTGTTGTGGGTAAAATTTTTTGATCACGATAGACATTTTAAAATCGATTGTAAATGAAATAAAGGAGCTTTTTTGTTCTTATGGGTTTTCCATCCGGTTTTTAGGGTTTCCAAGGAGGGCCCTGGGTCTAAACCCTTTGGGGAATGAATCAGATTCACACTCCACTGGAAGTATTAGTGTAGGGCGGAGATATAAAAATAATCACACGCGAGAACCCAAAAGAAAAAAAGCGTCTCTCTAAACTATTCATTCATTTGGGAATCGAGCTCTACAAATAGGAGAGAGGGAATGTTAAAATAGCTGAGAATTAATTATTCATTCTCTCACAGCGATTAGAACGTTTTAAAATAATCGATTAAACGAACTATTTAGGGGCTAGACATTTCTGATATCTCTATAATTATTTCGAGGGGGAAACATTCAACTATCAATTGATCACCTTCCCTATAGAATTATGGTCAAAGTTATGGCTTATATATAGCTTAAAGTTTCATGAAAAGTTATGGACTTCTCAAAAAAATAGTCAAATAAAGATTTGTAGCATCAATCTATTTTTTCTTTATTGTGGTATATTTGTATCTGAGAAATATGCCGGTTGTCATTCCAAGGATAATAGTTAAATATATAAAAAATATTTTTTTATAGACTTTTCTGCATCTGAGGCCATTTAGATATTAAACGATATGTAACATTTATATTTACGATACAAATGATTCAGGCATATTTATTTATATCAATTGATATCCGATTGATGTAAATAAATTTTCATCAAACATAAAATTATTATTATTATTTGGACCGTATAGACCCACCTACCGGAGTCCCGTTTATTTACCCGAGATGCTTTCGTGTACGGAAACACACACCTCAAACCCAGCCGACCTCTGGCCGTAGCCCTCTATCGGCACCCCGTGAAGTTATTTATTTCCTAACTCTAACTCCTCCTATATTCATTTCTAACTAGCTAACTACTCCTATATCTAATTCCACCCGGTCCCTTTATTCCAAGCTAACCTATGATAGGGAGGATGTCCTAAATTGAGGAGGAACTCCTCAGCACCGGCGTGTAGCCTACTCCCTTCATCATTGAGAGGGAATCCTTCTTTATGTCCCTTCCATAGGACGGGGTGTCACAGCAACTCCCTCTCCTCGTAGAGTTGCCTGAGGGCTCTATTGTGATGGGATCCAATGTTCCAATGTTCCAATCCAGGGCATACTTGAGAATTTGTTTACATTAAATATTTTTAATTAATGAAAAAATCCCTCCTCCCCGGGATGCGAACACCGATCTCTTGTACAGAACGGCGACACCCTACCGATTGCTCCACAGAGCCCATTCAAACATAAAAAATATTTAATTAGTAATGAAATGGTTTTTTTTTTTTTTTTTTAAGAAATTTTAAGTATGAAGGTTTTTCGTAATTATAGGATTATGGTTCATGAAAAGCAGTACAAAACTCCCCAAAGGAATAATAATTGTTCACCTTAGTAAAGTACTAGTATTCGTTGAGCGATTTTATTCAAAACCCTCGTGTCATATTTAACTTTACCTCTCATTTCCACACAAGAGAATAAATGAATGACGTAGAATTATATATATATATATATATATATATTCTCTTGTGGGGAGATGAGAGGTAAAATTAAAAAAAAAACAGTGTCCCGCTCTAATAATTAATATCCTAATAGAAAGAGTTGAAAATAAAACTCTGCGATAAATTGCTAACCGTCGACTCAGTATCAGTAACAAAATAATTAATTAATTTGGATTAGGCGAGCAAGTTAGTAAACAATCTAAAGGTCAGGGGTTCGCTTCCCGTCCCAAGCGACAAAATTTATTTGAATTATATTGGCTACCAATTGATTAAAATAATTAAGGATGCTGTCTAAATGGCTTCAGATGCCGAAAGGCTATTTAAAAAAAAGTAAAAAAATTTTTTGAAAAAAGTGAGATTCACCAAAATCCAGTAACAGGTGCTAAACTGATAAAAGAAAAAATATATATAGCTTCTGAAAGGTAATTAAACATTGATTATTGCTCTCCTTATTTGTTCCCATTTAATTCTTATAAAAACGATTTTTAATAAAATATTTCCTTCAGGACTACAAAACTATCACTAAGAAAAAAAAAAAATAGATTTCATTTTCATTTCACTTCATTTAAATGTCAAATAATTAAAATATTTATATATTTATATTAAATTATATTTTAATCTCTAATTTAACTTTTATGTTTAATATTATTTCATATTTAATTCATAAAGTAATTAATTATTAATATCTATTCTTGTGAAAAATTTATCGACAAATTAAAAAAAAAATCTCTTGAAATATTAAAGGAAAAATAAATAAATGGAGGAATCTTTTATATTAAACAATGGGAGGTATTTGGTTTTAAGGTTAATTTTTTTTTTTTTTGTTATTTATAACCTGTTTATGAGGGAATAAAAAAGTGAAATTTTATTCTTGATTCGCGCTTAAATATCATTTTTATGTATTTTTCAAGAATAACTTGTATGCAACATCAAACATTTACGCCATCAGGAAATCTTTTTCAAAGGAGGTAGGGGGTTATCATCTTTAAAAATTAGATCTTTCATGTTTTTTGTTTATTATATGAAAAAAAAAAAAAAATGGGATAATAAAATTTTTATGAGACTATCGTTAATTTTTCTTTTTTAGTTATTATAGTTTGCTTGCTTATATTACATAGTTACAATTTCCTAATGAACTCTCTGTTTAGTTTAAAGGAGAAATCGAAATAAGAGCAGACTTTTGAGTGTAGTTGCTGTTTCTTTGTTCGATAAGACCGAATGAAAAATGATCGATTCCTAAGAACTGGATCTGCCTGATAAAGCACGGCGCCTGGATATTCTTTACAAAGAGGAGTCTAATTTTTTGACATTTCTTCAACCAAAAACAAAAATGAATTTCTAGGTAATAGAGACTAAATTATTTAATAAATAACTAAACCAAAGGAGGTATCTATTTTTACCTTTTCTCTGTGTTGAGGTTATTTTCACGAAAAAGAAGAGATGTAGAAGATTATATATTATTATTTGTTTATCATCGAGTTAGCTCATTTTTTTCGCGCCTGGAGCCATTTAGAGTCTGTCCATATTTATTTAAATTATTTGGTGGACAATATATTTTAAATTTCATCACAAATGAGGGGAAGCAAACCAGTGACCCTTGTAACCTCTACTCCTGTTCCAAGGGACAGGGCTAACCTCTTTCTTACTAAAATATGGTCCCTCTTAAAAGGGGGATTCCATCTCCCCAATCTGAATGACTTTTTTCTGAAAAAATTCTCTAAAAAATTTCTGGTCGTTTACGATGCCATTCGTGATATTTCTCAAGACCTATAAACACAAGTTTTTATTTAATTATTATTTTATTATTTAAAACTTGCTGAAAAAGTACCCGTAAAACCAATCATAAGTAAAAATCAATATTTCTTTCTTCCTTTATTATTAAAAACAATTTAAATTTTGAAATATTGTTTAATCCTCACCGGTTAAGAATCCTTTTGGACCCTTTCTACATAATGGATACAGAAGTATATTTCAACCAAAGTTAAGTGCATATATTGATTATGAAAACTCACACAAACACTACTTAATGAGACTAATTAAAAGTTTATAAATATTTTTTATTGCATGTCGCTATCGCCATTTCTGTGAATTTTTGGATTTGAAGAGAGATAATAATGTACCTGATGAGAGGAGATATTGACAGATGAATTCCCGAATTCCGAGTTTTATATTTGTTCAACACATTTCACAATAAAAAACTCACTGACGGAATTTCAATAAATACAATAATAATTTAACATCTAGATAGAGAAGAAACATTGGTTAAACAATTGAGAACGAACGAACAGAATGAAAGACAAGGTGAACTGCTTGAAGCCACCGCTAGGGGCACTTGCGTCGTTTTTATAGATAGAAAAAATTTTTAAATATTGTTGCTCATTTCATTTAAAATATTTTGAGAAATCTTTTGGAAAGAAAAATCATCGATATTTTTTTTTTTTTAATAATATTACACCTCCCCCTTTTTTTTTAGTCATTTTGATTTGAAATTAATAAAAAAAATCTAAAAATTTAGAATTGTGCAATCAATTGTTGTTAATGTCAATTTTGTTAATTATCTGTCCATCTTGACTGATGGAGCATGTGTAATCCAGTCATCTTTTTAGAAGGAAATTCAAAAAAAGAAAAATGAATAATTAAAAGTCAAATTGTTCCTTTGGTCATTTTTATTGGGTAATTTAAGCCTGGTACTGTCCAAACAATTTTAGATGGAGGGTTACACGTGCTTTGGTAGTAATTAGTAACTAAAGGACATAATTACTTTGCTTATTATAATTTATACGTATTAATATATAAATTTTACTGATATCAATTAAAAATGTATAGAATTTTTTTAGAGTAATAATTGTGAGATTTAATTTTTATTATGCAATGAAAAAAAGGGGTAGAGGTAAAGCTTACATATCTATATCCGATAACCTCTTATTAAAATTGCAATTAAAAAAAATTATTGATCCAAAAGGCTTGCCTTAGGATAGTCTCTAATCCCCATTCTCGAATCAAATATCAGGCAGTGCAACAAGCCGGTTATATGAATGGGAATAAATAAAAGGGGAAAAAAAAAAAATTAAAACCTTAACTATTAGGAAAAGAATAAGTAGAAAGATGTAGGCAGCTAAAAAAAAAAAGAGTAGCCTCTCTTTTTTTAGAATAAACATTTCCAATTGTTTATCTCTGTCTTTTCAATATATCATTTACAAAGTTACACACACCTGTTCTCTCTTTCTCTCTCTCTCTCTCTTTCGTGATTTAAAACCAGTAACTATTTGACATTCTATCCTTTTGAAATGAAGTCGTTTAAAACAGTGGTGTCCAATCTTGGGGCACAAAAATTATCTTTGGGCTCACTGAAAATATACCATCACAATTACGATTAAGATTTTTTGTCTTTGCGGCATCTGAGGCCATATAGACACATAGACGATACATAATATTTATTTTAACGGTCGTATTATCCACGCATATTTATTTACATCAATTGGTATTCATTTGATATAAATAAATTTTCATCGGACTGCCTGGGATCCGAATCCATTCCCTTTGGCTTTTAGGGTTATCACTATTGATAATGTCAATATCTTTAGGGTCGGGGGGGGGGGGGGGCAGGCGGGTGAGAGTTAAAAAAGAGAGAAATTTA
>JAAAKE020104932.1:5043-17705 GCA_010014785.2 Anisolabis maritima
ACCCGCCAGACAAAGCCCTAAGACAAAAAAAAGCCCCCCCCCCCCCCCTCAAA
The DNA here is from genome assembly GCA_010014785.2 of Anisolabis maritima. Taxonomy (NCBI): domain Eukaryota; kingdom Metazoa; phylum Arthropoda; class Insecta; order Dermaptera; family Anisolabididae; genus Anisolabis; species Anisolabis maritima. The sequence continues at coordinate 5,097 of JAAAKE020104932.1, forward strand.
AAAAGATAATAGAACAAAAAAAAAAAAAAAAAAAACGAAAAATTGCTGCAAAATAATTTTTTACTTTCCCACAATATTCTCACCTCAAGTATCAAGGGTCAGTGGTTCGCTTACCGTTCTGAACGACAAAAGTTTATTTATAAACCTAAAAAAAATTATTACCCTAGGAGTGCTTAAGAAGGTGGTAAAATATGAAGTGAATCGGTCCATAGGGGGCAGCAAAAAAAGGCCCGGTCCATAGGGGGCAGCAAAAAAAGGCCATTTCAGCATCAACTGAGTCAAATATTTTGAAACTCAGTGTTAATAATTAGCGTTGAACCAATTTTCAAACAATCCGTCAAGTGGGAGCGTATTTATTCTAAAAAAAATACTTTCTCACTATATATTTCATATATAGGTAAGAGAAAGTAAAAAACGAAAAAAAAAAATTGGGTATAAAATAATAAACATACGTTATCATAGAGAGAAACTGAAATTTTTATAGACTATTTTGTGAATGGATTTTTAAATAATTATCACTTAATTAATATAAATTAAATTTTCTTTTTTTTAAATAAAAGGCCAGGTTAGGAAAAGATATATGCAGGGAGGGGACGGGCACATAGGCACCCGAGCACCTAAAAATGAAAGTCTGAACATTCCGAGGCGAAAAATATAGTTGTTTAAGCAAAATTAACTAAACTTTTTGGTATTTTTCCCCCATTAGGAGATCAACACATACATAATAATAAAAAACAAAAAATCTGTTGATACTAAAGGCACATCACATAACTTTCTCTTACCTAAGGTAAGTAAAGCTGAGGGATGTGCTGTCACACCAGATTTTTTGAGTCGGGGACGTTGGCCCATCATGGCCCAATACAAGCCATCACCTGGCGACAGTCCCAGTTAGCGCAAGCGAGGTGCACAGTAGCCATCATATGCAAGCGTTTGAGAGGGGCCTTTAAATTGAGGGTTTGACTATTTTGAAATGGAAAATGACTTCAAAATTACCTAATTTTTGTATATTACATTATATGATTCTACATTTTTAGCCTAATTTATTATATGTACAGCTAAGTTAATGAAAATCGTTAAAATAGTTTAAGAGAAAATCACAGAAAAAAACCCACAAATGTACGAGAATAATGTGGCCCCCAGACAAATTTGAGTGCGGATAGGGTATATTTCAAAGATCATCTAATGAATTCGAAAAAACTAAAAAAGTACATCAGTAAAGTAATAGTCCTTGTTGGCCAATTTTATTCATAAGCTTTGAAGTGCATGCGACTAGGGTACCTAGCTGAAATATAAAGTTACAGGCTCGTATGTTTTTTCGTTTATGAGAAACCTTGTTCACACATAAACATCCCATTTTTCGAAATTTTTTTTTTTTTTAGACTCAGGTGATCTCAAAAACGTGTATTTCCATTGAAATCTCGACATCAATTTTTTTACGATCGCAATACTTTCACCCTATATATTTCATATATAAGTAAAAGAAAATAAAAATATTTAAAAACATTGTTTTAATGTAAGAAATTTCTCTTTAAAAAAAAAAATAGAATTCATTGTTGGTTGCCATGCCATAGGCGCTACAACAGCGCACCAATTCATTCTTATATCGATTTTTGACATCCACTATTCTCCGGTTCATGTTTTACGTTCCTAAAGCTTCTCTGAGACGCTAAGAATCCCTCACAAATTTGAGATATATAATGATTCATAGCTTCACATTAAAGCTCATTAAAAGTTAGCGAGAAATTTATTAATAAAACACATGATAAACGTTATACTTTTGTCTCTACCCCTGTTTTATCTCACTCAATTAAATCTTTTAATTGTACCTTTTTTCCCAAATTTTCCAAATAATTAACCATATTTTACTCATTGTAATCTGCCAAATATTATTTTCCTTTCTACTTTCTCTTGCCTATATATGAAATATTTAGTGAGAAAATCCATGTCAAGATTTCAATAGAAATACACTTTTTGAGATCCCCTGTCTCTAAAAAATGGTTTCTTTCTCTCTCTCTCTCTCTGTAGGTCTATCTGTCTGTGTGTGTGTGTGAAGTTTTCTCAAAAACGAAAAAACGTTCGAGGTTGAAATTTTATATTTAAAGTAGCTACTCTCTTCACTTGCACTTCGAAGCTTTTGAATAAAATCGGCAAACGAATACTAGTATTTTTCTGATGTACTTTTTTAGTTTTTCGATTTTCTCAGAATTCGCTCTAAAGATTTTGATGAAAATTAATTTATCAATTATTTATTAAATCATTTTTGAAAGGTATTAATCTTTATCCTCTCCAAAATTATCTGGGGGCCACTTTACTGATATATGTTTTAAGTTTTTTGTGAATTTCTCTTAAACCATTCTAACAATTTTGATTAAATTGGATGTATATATAATAAATTAGATAATCTTTAAGATGAATTAATCATTTTCCACCTCAAAATAGCGTGAGATCCTCAATTTACATGATGGTCAACGTGGACCTCCCTTGCGCATCTAGCTGGCCTTTGTGAACTTTTGAAAAATAATAAAGTACGAGCCATATCATATTTACTAAACAAAATAAATTCAAGTTGGCTGTACATTGAATGGCTACCTATAGGATTTGATGCATAAAATACGGTGTGACAGCACATCACTCAGTTTTCCTTATCTAAGGTAAGAGAAAGTTGTGCGTTTAGTGTCACCAGATTTTTTCATATTTACCAGTAGGCTATATAGTTTTTTATAGAAAATGAAATACTGGTTTAATCTTTTAATGAGTTTATAAATGGAAATTTTAAAAAGTAACCAAGCTAAAGTTTATCACTTTAAACATATTTATTATTATTATTTTTAATAAATATGAAAAGATTATTTTTTGAACTTAGAAACAAAGTAAAAAAAAAAAGTCAATTATTACAATTTTTAATAAGATAATATAATTGCTAATAAGTAAAAGATAATAAATTTATAAATCTCTTTTTTTAATTACGAATACATTATTTGCTATTTTTCATTCTCTTCATTAAAGAATATTTAGGTTAGAATTTCTCTATCCTCACCTCCACTTTCTCTTCATTACCAGAAAATGAAAAGTGAGAAACTTTAAGTTTGGAGATCTTGGTGACCATTTCCATGGACCCAATCGGTCGAGCCAATGATCATAAAACATTTTAATTAATTCATTTCGTACCACATTAGTGCTACTACTATCCAGAAGCGCCATCTAATTGATACCAGCAGTTTACTAATAAATTTATGGGCAATTCTTTTAAAAAGTTACAAAGATACAACTGTACTCAGTATTTGTTCATATCCTCGAGCAACTTTTCGTTTTTGATAAATCTTGTTCACACACACAGACCATTTTGCAAGGCCTTTTTTTTAGATAAGAGAAAATAAAAATTGATTTTTGGAAGAAAAACTAACTTTATGCAAAAACTGCAATTTTTACCACCCTGTATATTGATATAAAATTACTTCATAATAGATTTATGTATTAGTATCTATTATCTAATAATATCTAATAGCATTATTATCACTAACAATGTAAGAGTCAAATTTTGAAAAGAGACCGAATATCGTTAAAATATCAAAAAAATGTAAATATCTCGAAAACTACGTTTTATACATATTTATTTAATAAAAAAAAAGCCTTTATTTTTAACAAGGAATCTAATTCTGTAATCACAATTATAGATTTCTATTCGAAATAAACGAGTTGAGGTCAATTTCCGGTATAACCGGAACCGGCAGATACTCAACGATATTTTATTTAAATAGATCACAAAGAGTTAGGCTATGAAAAAAATTATAAAAAAAATAACTCTATCCCCAAACACTTTTAAAAGTACACTCTAAATCAATCATCCTATATACTTGTAGAATAATTGGGAGTCCAAGAATATGACACAGCATTGACATCTTCAACAAATTAAAAAATTATTTTGAAGATAAAGTTTATTTAAAAAATTGCCTGGAAATATTTATTTTTATTTAAAAAAAAAAAAACTGAGATTCGACCATTAATTCTCTTTGTCTATTTCCTATTATTTGTTTAAATATCTTGGAAAGTTCATTCACCTAAGCTTATCAATGATCGAAATCAACTTTATTTGTGAAAGCTTTTCAGATAATTCTAATTTTTATAAATTAATTTAAAATGTCATATTAAATTATATAATTAATTTCTTTGATTATTTCCTTAAGTCTTTTCTCGATCATCCACTTGGCTTGATTTATAAAACATTACATTCAACTTCCTTCTATCGTTTACATATATATATATATATATATATATATATATATATATAGGACTAACATCCATGAATAACCGTAAAAATGACATAATTAACTTTAAATTATTATATATATATATATATCTATGAGCATTCCATTAACTTAGAAAGAACTTTTTGTGTTTATATTAGTGGATTGATTGACCATATGACCTCAGGGATAGGACCCGGGAACTCCAGCTTATCCGGGGTTTCGTTGTGCTTTCTTTGCACCAAACCTCCGAATTCTTGGCCATACCAGTAAAATTCACATACCCAGTATTTTTCAGGCCCATGATAAAGTTAATCTAAAGTGAAAAATTTTTAAATAAAAGAATTTCACTTTTACTGTTATCTCTACCGCTCGAAAACTAAAGTAGTCAGAATTTTTTTTTCTGGTTTGAGGCTTTCTTTTTTTTTTTTCAAATATTTTCTTCTTAACAACTTATTATTTATTATTTTATTCACTTTTTTCATAGATTTTATTTTTATTTGGTCTAGTTTTTTTTCTATTTTCTTTAGAATATTATATTGATATTATTTTTCCTATTTAAGTATTATTTTATTTAATAAAAATGTATTTGTGTGCTACCCCTTTAAAACAGTTTCTCAGAATATGGGGACGAGAGGTCTATCTTAAGAAGTTTTGTTTTAAAAATTAAAATTATATATTAATAAACAAAATGTACTTTATAAAAATAATCTGTTTAAAAGTTTTATGATTATTTTCTACTAGCATTAGTAAATTCTAGTTTTTGGTAGAAACACATTGTCGTAACTAGTGACAGGTACTGTTGATAAAAAGTCAAGCTATTCTTTGAACTTTTGAATCAAAATCCTTGTTCAACATTTATGGATTATCTTATTTATTTGTACGCTTAACTTCTTTTTTACTAACTAGTTTCTATCTTATCTTTCGAATAACATTAGTTTATTTATAAAAACATTATTTTGAAAAATTTTTAACATATAACTATACAGAACTGTTGCCAATGCTTTATAAACGTATTAAGATTACCTAGAGTAACCAGTATCAAATATAAATAAATACCAGTGGAAATACTTTTTTAGCAACCAGTACCAGTACATTAGGTTTCTGAATAATTTATGTAAACTTGAAACTACTCAGGAACAATTTCTAGTACTTTTCATACTGAATATTATTTCTATAAAACAAATTAAATGAAAATCCAATACTAAAGAAATTCATAAGTTTGAGCTTAGCTAGCTAGTGGGCCCCCTCCTCCATTAACATTATAGAAAATTAAAAATAAATAAATAAAATTTATAATAAAAAAAGCAGCATATAGGGAATATATGATGTAAAAAATAATTTTGAAATTATACAAGAAATATAAATTAAAATCTAAATTCCAAAAAATAAAAAATATTAATTTTGAGTTTTTCCAAAATATAAATCCTGCCTTTGTTAGAGAGGAAGCGATCCATAATGATTAATATAAAAATAAAACTTCAGAACGTCCATATTTATTTAAAAAATAATTTAAAATGTTTCATTTTTAAAAGGGAATTAAACAAAACTAAAACTTGATTTTAATAAATCAATATTATATATACTATCCCCCTCAAAAGTATTTGGACATTATATATATTATATATATTTAAATGTTCTGGAAGGTTTCCGCATCATAAGTATTTGGACAAATTGTATCTTTTGTTTCGTCTTAATAAATAATTAGGAGAACTAAAAATTGAAGTGAAATTTAAAATCATAAAATTTCATAATGTTTTACCTATTATTGAAATTAGTATTTTGGGATTCCCTATAGGTATTCAATTATCCATTAAGACGAAACAAAAGATACATCTTGTTCAATTACTTTTGAAACCTATTCATTTAGTCAAAACAATGCATTTTTATTTTATATTTGAATTACTGGTCTTAAACTTTTGGCCTGGCGTGATATTTAAATCAAATAATAAAAACTTGTAACTGAATATATTTTTTAATATATCATGCAAAAAAATTTCTAGATAACTCTATCGAGGAAATCACGTGCATTAAAAACACAAGGGAAATAATAGATGACGTTATATCCGCGCTTCTGGAATTCCTCTTCCTCTTTCTCTCAGAGCAGAGTCTTATTGTTTTATGAAACCAATCAACTGCATCTTTTTTTATTCTGTGAATTTTTTTACATTAGTGAAATAAATTAACCGTTGTTAATTAGTTTTTTTACACATGAGAAAACATTTATCTTTTCTTGGAAGATTCTCACTTGAACTTTGGACTAATCTTATACAGAATATTTGTGTTTTGCACACGACACTAAGTTTACTTTACCGAATCTATATAGGATAGTATATAAATTACCTTGTCAGTTGAATTTTATCATTGCCAAAATGACTGAAAAAGACCCGCTTCTTGGGGGTTCGAGAAAACGGTAAGAGTGCAGTGCCGATTGATAAATAAGATGAGAATTGATTAAGAAATCATTTCCTTTTCGGTTGCCTACCTTTTTTGGAATTTACTACAAGTGAGCGAGAAAACACTATGACGTAACAAACCAAATCATTTAATCGCCATGGTTATCATTCTCAATATTGTGATGTACTTAGTTACGTTTTTTTTTTTTTTTTTCAGAAATCAAAATTAAAATTTTATATTCAACTTTACATTTTTATTTTTGAAGATTAAAAAAAATATTCAACAACAATTAATTTAGCCATTAATATTATTTCATAAGTTTATTAATAAAATAACATAAATTTGAAAAAAATATTTAAACTTTTTAATTTATTATTGTGCTTCTTGCATTTCTTGACATATGTATTTTCATATAATTTCATTTAAATCAACATTTTGGAATTTTATATAATATATATCAAAGAAAATACCATTTTCTTATATATTTAATGAAATGGTAATATTATTTTTAATTTTTTTTTTAATAAGAACAAAAAACATTGTTTTTCAACTCAGGGTCCAGGAGCAGGAGAGCCCTTGATAAAAATAAAGAGGGTTGAGTTTATCATATCATTTTAAGAAATTTTCAGAGACGGGCGGGCGTTCACCCTCCACGTGTCAAGTCGCCCCTGGGACCTCAAAAGAATGGCATCAATATATTAAAACCATGACATTTCTCTAAATTAAATTAATGAATGAATCAATAAAAGCCCATACTAGAGCTTAGCCCCACCTCTCCCTACTCTGACAATATTATTATACTTAGCTATTTATGTAATTTATCTGATATATTAAAACAGTAGCATTTGAAAATACTAAAATTATTTTTAATTAAATTATAATATTTGATGTTATAAATATACATTTATCCAATATTATTAAACAATTTAAGAATTAGATACACCACTGGAAACTATATATATATATATATTTAGAACAATTTATAGAAATGACATTTCTGAGTGTTGAGTATAATTAATTGTTCATCATGTTGTATAAATCACAATTATTGAAAATAAAGTTATAAAATTTTGCTAATATTTCTGAATGCTTGTTTTTTATATTTTCTATATTAAACAGGCTCTGCAAGGTCATGTGATATAATTAGAGTGCATTTACAGCAGAGTTCCCAACCTTTTTGTGGCGCGAGCGCATTTTAGATTGCAAAAAAAAAATAGCGACGGGCGCACTCAGTCGGATATGAAAAAAAAAAAAATAAAAAGTATTATGTTCTTTATTATAACATACATTTTGTAACATATATTTACTATAACATATATTTATTATAAAAGCCAAATTAGTGCAATCTTCTTCCTAATCTTTGTTAAAATAATAGGTTCGTTGTTTTTTACGTGGATTACTCATTTTGGGGTAAAATGTTTATATAAGAAAATAAAAAATAAAATCGATAGCATGTAATAACAACAGTAGGAGTTTACGACAACACGCGGTGACAACTAATAATACCATACTACAAATACGATGAAGACATGATTATAATAGGCATGAGACAGCGGTGAGTGTAGCCAATTTAGCGAATTTCTCACCAGCAAGATTTTTAAAAATAAAGTAACTTTTTATTTTCTTTAATTTTAAACTTTTTTTTATTATTTCAACACTTTGTCGCGGGCGCACATGCGCCCGTGGGCACAAGTTTGGGAACCCCTGGTCTACAGGATATGCCATATATACATTGCAACTACTTAACCAAACCTTTCTTTTTTATTCTATATTCTTTACCATTCTTTAAATAACAATCTCACAAATTTCAATTTTTTTTAATATTTAAACTTTCTTTTTCTTTACTTCACTAAAGTTGTTAAGTTTTTAAACCCTAATTCAAACCAATTTTATAACTCTTAAATGAGAATTGATACTACACACCTGAGTTGATTTAACAACGGAAAATTGAGTATCTTTTTGGATGGAATGTCAAATTAAATCTACCCATTATTTCTTTAGAAGAAATAATATTGAAAATGTTATAATACTCACCTATATATGTAATTTATCTGATGTATCAAAATAATAATAAATAGAATAAATAGAAATGATATCCATTCTTATTCATTAAGACAAAGTATCTATAATATATAATTACTAGAATTTGTTTATCAATTATTTAGAGGAATAAAAATTAAATAATTTTCTTTTAACCACCTAAGCAATTTTTGTTTAAATACATCGACATAATCGCTTGTATATCGATTATTGGATATATCAAGGCACCACCAATATATCGATGTTTTAAATAAACCTTTTTTAAGGGTGTTGTCTAGGATTGGTAAGAGGGAGGGGGGGGGGGGGAGAGGCAAATTAATTATTTCTCTACTTATGGGATGTAAATGAAATAATATATTCTAAACTGTACCTTTGTTATAAATATATCGTTATACACCTAAAAGATGTCGAACTTGAGAAACTAAATACTAAGTCTTTCTATTTAGATATCAATTATTTTGCAAAATGTATACTTGCTTATAGGATTATTTAAAACGATATATTTTTTAATATCTATGTTTTTAATTTTTCTAATACTTTTCATGAAATAATATTGTATATAAGTTGTTCCTTATCACATATAATAATATTAGGGCACTCTTTGATGATAGCAACTTTACGACATGAGGCTATTAAAGGAGTTAAAATAAGTCATTTCTTCTCCTTGATATTCTAATCAGAAAAAGATTAATGAAATTTTATTACTATAGTTGATATATTTTTACGATTCCATATATTTTCCGTTGTCACTGTATAGATAAAAAATATTAAATAAATATGAATAAAGGGATTAGTGGCACTTATTTAATGGAAATTATTAGAAATTTGTAGTAGTCTATTCTTTAGAGATGTAATGAGTGTTATGTATTTGTCTTGGATTTGTTCCAGGAGCCAGATGGCTTCCTATGGTTATGGACTTCTCCGGCAGGACGGTGATCCTGATGACCAGGAGATTTCCTCCTTTAAAGTTCATATCGTCGGTATGACATGTCATTCTTGCGTGCAGACAATCGAAAGCCAAATCGGGAAGATTCCCGGCGTACATCATATAAAGGTCAACAACAAAACATTAGTCATTTATAATTCACACCCCTTTTCGAATCTTTGATTTAAATTACTCACTCTTATAGTGAAAAAATTATTGAAATTAAAATTCATTTTAACTTTCTTTTAAGGAATTTTTTTCCAATTTTATGTTACTTTAAATATTTCTGTTTTGAGGAAAGAGTCATTTCCAATACATATTATTATAATGGTGCTGACTGCGCAAAAATCTATTAAGATGTCTAACTCAAGATATCATTTAATAGCCTAGTATATAAATGGAATGGCCATGAAAAACTCGAAAAGAAAACAGAGGAAAGTTTTGGTCTAATTTTTCCATTGAGTGAATAATCCTCCTCCCAATTTTTTTATAATTAAATCGAAATAATGCAATTTTTCCCCATATTAGAGACGCAAATAGAGGAAAAATACTTTCCTTCCGGTTTCATTTGAAAAATGATCTGAAACATTCACATAAAGAAAGATAAATGATTTGTTATTTTATATGCCTACCTAAAAGGGAGTAGGAAATTTGTTACTTAATTAAAAAAATTTAATGGAATTTGAATTTCTAAATAAGAGATATGAATTTATTAAAAATCAACGAGTTGTGAACTGAATTAAATCAATTTTTAAATTAGAGCTATGCCTACATAAAGGAGAAGGTTCTATTAGGTAAATCCAAATGTTATTTATTAGCTTTTATAGAAATTAGCTTGCACAGATTTCATATAATTTGAATTACCTGATTAAAAGAAGGAAGAAATTAATTGCGTTTAAGAGAGGGTAACACCCTATATATATCGATATAGCCCTATTTCCCTATATATGTGCATATGGTACTTTGCTCTTTATTATGATTACAGTAGAAGGACCCAGCATATGATTTGTTAATCGGAGTCATAATATATTTTAAAGCCCTTTTTTAAACTTTTTTTTACTTCTAGTTATAGCCTAATTTTAAATTTTAGTTCTTGCATTTTTGGATTTACTATTGTTTTCTAAAATAGGAGTTTGAGAAAAAATTTCTATCTTCTACTAATTATTTGCCACCTTTTAAGAGTTACTGGACCATTTAGACTAAAACATTAAACATTCTACTGTTTATTTGTTTATTATTATTATTATTATTATTATTATTATTATTATTATTATTATTATTATTATTTTAAACAAAATAAATACTCTGGAAATTATATTTTTCTTGGTCTGGAGGAAATTAAAATAATAATAATATTTTCTTTAAATTAAAAATTAGAAAATTCTTCATCTTTAATTTTTTACCTCGTATTTATTTATTTTAATATTTATTAATTGTACGTATTTTTTACTTATTTAAAATATTAAAATAGGCCAATCTTCTTTGACATTTTTATTTTCAAAGGAAATATATTTCGAGCCATTATGAATCGACATTTGTGGAATGTTTAATCAAATACCATCAGAATTTAGAGGAAATGGGGAGAAATTTAAGGAATCTTTTAATATAATTTAATTTATTATTCTCCAAAAATTAATATTAATTTTTGACCTTCTTCTATATGGCATTTTTATTTATAATCTTGAATTTTTTATAACTAAGCCTTTTTTTTTCTTACTCGTCAGAAGTGATATGTATTTTTAATTTGTCTTAACTTTATTTGAAGTATATAGTTTAAAGGAAAATAATCGAGTCTCAAAAAATTTTTACTGAGATTTCAATGCAAATACAGATTTTGAAATCCCCTCACTCCAAAAAGACCATTTTTAGAAAATGGTCAATATGTCTGTGAATAAATATCTAAAAACGCTAAAAGATTCGAAACTCACATTTGATATTTAAGCTAATTAACTAGTAAAGATACGACAGAAAGGTTTTGAATAAAATCATTCACCCTTAACTCATCTATTTTTCCTTTTTGCTATTTTCTTAAAAACCGCTTTTTGTTTTTATTGAAATTCATATACTTAAAACTTTTTTAATCATTTTCATAATTCAAAATTTTGAGGGCTGATATGCTTAATAGCCTGCATACTTAAAGTCTTGATATAGGGATTTAGAAGGAGATTTGCTTCTCCAAAGACCCCAAAAAAATGTTGAAATGATACATACCCTTTTGGTGAATTGATGAGAGTTGAACAGCTACTGTCGTTCTCAACGCGCATGCGCACAGTTTGAAAGTACCTACTCACATATTAATGAGTTTTCATTGTTGATCCTGAAAAATTATTTGTTTAGTGATTATATTCTTATTTGATGCCAAATATTTTTTAATGTTAATGTTATTTAAGGTAAATATGAGTAACAGATTGATATTTATAATTTTCTATATTTATAGATGGATTAATTAGGTTTAGAAATTCATAATTATATATTTAGGTTAACAACATGATTCTTTTATTATTAATTGAGTTAAACATTTTTCTTATAGAAATATTGTTTTGATAATATTCTGTTCACCTATAAAATTTCTCCTTTCTCAATTCCACTCTTTACTTTTAAAGTTTTCTCTTTATTTTTAAAAAATATCCTAGGCGACTATTACTTAATTGTCAGTCTGATTTCAACAAATTAAAAAAAAAAAAGATTATCCAACTTAACAAGCAATTGAAATATTTATCTATTATAAGTTGGCCACATAAATAAATAATTTATATATAAATAATAAATATTAAGGAAATTGAAATTAAAATATCAAAAAGAGTTTTAAAACAGGAGCGGATCTCGGACAACTATTTCTTTAACAAAAAATTTAAATAAATCCCTTAAAAAATATAAAATAAATTTCACCTAGAAGAATTCACCCTTCTAGCCGGGATCGTCTTCCCCCCCCCCCCCCCCCCCCCCCCCCCCCCCCCCCCCACCACCCCCCCCCCCCCCCCCCCCCCCCCCCCACCACCGCCA
>JAAAKE020104943.1:0-17705 GCA_010014785.2 Anisolabis maritima
TTATTCAATAAATTCATTTTTTTAAAATAATTTCTTTTATTTAACCCAAAATCATTTAAGTAAAATAAATTATTTAAAAATAATAGATAAATAGAATGAATATTAAAAAATAATTGACTTTAATTTACATTTGAAGTTATTTTGATTAAAGTTTAAATCAATTTTAATAATGAAGAGATGAGATAAAAAAATGAATTTTTTTAAACTAAAAAAATAAAAATTTTATTCTAATTTATTAAAAATATTAAATAGTCAAAAGAATAAAAAAGGAGGTTTAAATTTTGTAAAATAGAATAATTTGATTAGTTATTGATATTGATGAAGGTAGAAAAATAAGAAAATTTAATTATAATAGTTTATGTGTTTAATTCGAGATCAATAATTTCTAAATTATAATAATTTTATGAAATTGAATTTAGATTTTTTTAATATACAAAAAACAATATAAAAAGTACTAGTTGCCCCTAAAAAAGAAGACATGCCTAAGAGCATCGATACTTTTTCCATACTATATAAAATATCGAAATTGAATTTCATAAAATTATTAAAATATAGAAAATTATTTATCTTAAAATAATAAAATAATTAATTGGCCTTATTATTTACTTTCATAAATAAAATTAGGAAATATAATTCCAAACCTTCTCCCCCTTTATATTTTTTTTTTAATAAATGAAAATAAATCTTTAAGCTTAATTAGAAAAAAATTTTATTAAAATGAAATGTAATTAATTGAAACAGCTCTTTATGAAAAAGTGAATTTATTTAATCTTTTTATATAGATACTCTTAAAATAGTGAAATAAAAACAATTTTTTCATAAAGACCTGCTGCATAAAATTACTATCTTCAACTATGATTATACATAAGAAACTCGATTATCAGGATCTCAGTCAGTGGGTGTGGAAACTCCAGCTATTTTTTCGTTAGATTATGGATTTCTACTTAACTAGTTTTATAAAGTTTGAAGCTTCAGAAGTTATAACTAAGAAGAATGTTTTTTTAAAGAAAATGCAATAGCTAAATTTATTGATTAAATTGATAATTAATTTTTTTAAATAAATTTCAGAAAAAAAGAGTAATTTGAAAAAATAAAAAGATAATGAAATCCATTATTTTTTAAGAATTAATAATCTCTTGTTCTTGTCCTTACTCTGATTAAATTAAATTAAAGTAAAATAAATTTGTGAAAAAAAAATTTCCTCCTCAATGACAGACTAGAAAAACAAGAGAGGGAAAAAATATTTTTTGGCTTTTTACTCTCTCTATTTCTTAATATTTAATTATAGAAATAATTATATATTTCATGTTTCAATGTAAGAATGAATTCAATGATAAATTAATGAATAGTGAAAATCCCTATAAATAATTATTTTTTAAGATACATACTTGTTAATTTATTTATTCTTTTCAATAAAGATAAATTAAAAAAAAAAGATTTATTTTATTTAACCCAATCCAAAAATCCTATACTTCCTATTATGATTATATATATATATATATATATATATATATATATACGATGTTTGCTGACAAATATATATATATATTAATAATTGAATTAATTGGACACAGTTAAATTTGTAAAATCTAGAAGAAAAAAAAAATAAAGCAAAAAAATATATGAATATGTAATAATTAAAATATAAATATATAATTCTAAAATGATAATGATAGAGGGAGAAGGGCTAATTGAATTAAAAGAAGAAGGAAGAAAGCTCCAGAAGCAGGCAGTCAAATGATAAAAATTAAAAATGTTTTTAAATGCTCAATAAAACTAAAAATTTGAGACTTTTCGAACAAGGTGTACTAGTTCATTTTCTCTACAATGTGATTGTCCAATTTATGTCCAAAAGTGGACACAATTAAATTTTGATATATACTAAAATGAATTAAATATATATAATTCATTCTGAACTGTGGACATAAATATTAAATTGGACACAAACGATAAAGAAGGTTCAATTTTGAGTTTTATTGACCATCCAAAGACTGCCATTTTGCTGATCCTTTCTTCTACTTATAGAAAAGGATTTTATTAATTTTGGATAACTAACATTGTAATAATCTGACCTGATGTCGTCCACGAAATGTCCCACCCAGAGGAAAGTATTTTTAATTTTCTTCCTTTTCCTGTTGCAACATGCTTCTTTCCTTCTTTCATTCAGTGAAATATAAAGTTTAAATAAGCTTGAATGGTGAATTCGATGTTTGCTGACAAATAGAAATTCTAAAAATAAAAAATAATTAATAAATATCTATTTGATTACTCATAAATTAAGTAGAGATTGATCAACTTTACTTAGTAATTTAGAATAAAATTTATTAAATAATAACAATTATATAAAGTGGTCAAAGTAAAAAATATATTTTAAATAGGAAAATTTAAATTAAAAAATCATTCGGAAAAAAAAAAAAAATATATGCAAAGTTGATAGCAGGAAAATAAATATTTAGATTAATAAAATTTATTGTATTAATAGATTTCCATTATTTATATAATTCAATTAATTTAACAAAACAATTTTAAAGTGATTAAAAACTGAGAAAATGCTAATAAATTGACATTCAAAGAATAACCTAAAATATTGCATAAGGAGTCGAGTAGTTTAGAATGTTTTATTACTTAATGGATTTATTGAACAGCCTTTTATTCTAAATCGATATAAATATCAATTTAAATTAATTACTTACCTTAAAAGTATAAAAAGATATGGAAAAATAAAAACATTGATATTATATGACATATTGGAAGTTAGAGATGAGAAAAAGAGACGAGGCATTCAAAACAATTTTGATTTAGTCGAAACATTAGTAGAAGACCCGGGAACTTCAACTATAACATAAATAAAAGAAATGAATATAAATCATAAAAATATTTTAAATAATTTTATAAATTTTCTAAAACTAAAAATGGCAAAGCAAGTTAAATTTTTTTTAAATATCTCCTAAAATTATTTTCCTATATCCTAATAAACTTATTAATTAAATTAAAAATAATTATTTTAAAATCATATCAACATATTAATTATGCATAAAAACGTTACAATCTTCATTCTGCGCATGTGTCGTTAAGAATAAAGTTCTAATTAATCAAAAATATATTAATATATAAAATAATAGACCTAATGTTATTTTTGATAAAACTTACCCCATTCTTTTTTACATTCTCAAAAGCTAAGCTTTTTGATTCATTCTAAAAAAAATTATTAATTTTTTTATTAAGAATTTATTATACTTTTTATTCTTTACCTGACTGTTGCCGAGAGAAGATGAAAAAAAAAGCAAACCAGTCCGTCGCACAACCTGACGATGGAATGAAGGAGGATAAAATGACTGAAATTAGAGCGGGGAGAGAAGATATTCCAATCATAACTCGAGTAACTCAGGGTCGTAATCCACGAACTCACCAGATGTGAGCTCCTGATTAATACATTTTCGAGTGAAAAGAAAAGGTGTTAGGAGATTAGCAAGTTATATTTGTGGCATATAATTATGTCGGAGAAAAAGACTGGAAAGGTTTAGGAAACAATATATTTAATTAACATGTAGAATCAGTTTAAAATTTTCTTTTTTCCTCTTGATATTTTTGTCCAATTTTTATAAGAATATTATTTTTTACAACATTATGATAGTCATAATACAAAATATTATTTAATCATGATTCTCGCTAAATTCAGCGTAGTTATGATAAAATTAATTAATTCAGTGAAATTTTATATTAAATGAAAAAAAATCAAGGTTTATGGATTTCCAAGTCAAATGGAAAATTCATTTTGAATATCTTGTCCCCAAAAGTTCTAACATGAAGATTTTTTTTTAAAGATATTTACTATTAAAATAATATGATTCTAACAAAAGATAATTACTATTTTGTTAAAATTCTTATAAAAAAAGTTTATAGAGTTGAGAAAAAAGTCATTGAGACTAGTTCTAATAAATTATCTATTTTTATCTAAATAATTTAATAGTATTTTATAAAATTCAGCTATTAAAAACCTTAAATTCAAAATATAATCAGGAATTTTATATTTTATATATTCAAAAATGAAAATTTTTTCCAAAATGATGTATTTGACTTGAAAAATATTTAATTTGCTTTGGAAAAAGTTGAATTTATTTGGAAAAGGTTGTATGTAGTTAACTTAAATGCTATACAATCATTATTAAATTTTTAAGAGGCGAATCAAATATATCATTAAAATTTGTATGAATAAGTAATATATGTATGCATATGTACAAAATATATTATATTCTAGAAAAACATTATAAAGGAGTTGCCTGAACTGTTTTTGAAGATCGCCAACTGCCAGAAGAATGCAAAGGCGTCGAGCCAGATGATAACTAAAAGATATCATTATTTATTAATATATAAAATATTTTTAGATCACGTATATCAGTGATGCGGCCCTTTTCTGAATTCTTGCGGACCTCGACACATTAACAACGACATACCGTATATTTTTAAAAAATCTATTGTAGTTACTCTCGAAAATTTATGCATGATATTGCAACAAATCTTTCTATTACTTCTTTTTTTTTTATTAAAATAAATACCTTTAAAAATTTTTTATGCTTTTCAAAAGTATCACATAATATTTCTTAACTGATGCTTGTTTTTTCCTCTTAAAAAATTCTTGAACAATTTTTTAATGCGGCTCACAGCCAAATTTGACTTGCATACGGCCATTTATACTTAAAATGATGTGGATCATTGATGTAGCATCTGGGAAATAAACAAACCTTAAGGCGGATTACAAGTTAATTATACGACCTACAAAAAACCCAAGGTAACAAATTAAAAACTAAGAAATTAGCAATCTTAAGTTTTTGTGTAGATAGTATTACTAACTATAGTAGAGACATTTTAGGAAGCTTAGAAATCTTAATCCCAGGCAGCAAACAGTTTCCCCACTAAGAGTTCCACAGTAGCCCGCCATTTTGATCTGCTGACTCCGTCTATCATCATTTTCTTACCGCTCCTTGTCTCTCGTCTTTTCCAATAACTCAACTCTAGCAAGACAGATGCGTAAATACGGAAGTGGTGGGATGGGGAGGATATGGGGATAGATCTCCCCATGGCTAACTAAAGAAAAAAACGTACAAAATATTTTAAGAAAAAAAGTTAGAGTTTTTCTTTCAATTGTTTCTTACTTTTTTTTTATATATAAAAAATTCTCCTGTTTTATTTCATTATCTTACAAATTCAACTTAATTATTTTTTCATTCATTTTTTATTTAAATAAATATGGACGGTGTTTAAATGGCCTTCAAAAAAGACTTAAAAAAAAAACAACTAATTTTGTATAATATTTCTACATCACCTTTATCTTTTTTTTCGTTTGTTTGTTAAAAAAAAATTCTATTCCCCCCTCCAGTGAAGAAAAATCAAGTTACGCAAGTTACGCTAGTTAAGCATTTGTATATTTCTCAGAAGAGCAGATGATAAATAAAAACAGAATTAAAAACCAGTGATCAGAAATGGTTATATGTGGGGCCGAAATAATAAATTGTACTGGATGAACGTCCCTATATTTTCGACAGGGAGCAGGAAAAAACAAAAATAAGAATTTTTTAAAAATTACTTTATTTAAAATCTAATATTTCAACTCTTCCTCATCTGAGCTAAACTAATATACACTCAGTAAATATTATGCCAATCGCAAGCCAAGAATTTTTGCCTTTGAAAGCATTATTAATAATGAGTGAATGAATGAATGGTCTTTGAAATGCATATTTATGGGTATATTCGTTTACCTCTGCTGAGGAAGAGCTTATTGTTCCTTTGAAATATAAGTATAAAGTAAGTAGATTTCGTCTCTCGGACAAAAAAAGGTAGGATGTGTCGATTTTATTGGTTGGAGGGATTTTGGAAGGGGCATCTTCGGCCTGTACAATTTTAGGATGAGAATAAGATTTCTAGAATTCCGAAAACGACCCGTGTGTTAAATAAAATTTTTAATATTCTGTCCTCTGTACTGTTTTTATATATTATACATTAATACCCACCCATTGTTTTCTATAAGTACTTCCTCTTGTAAGTAGAGCGATAGGTTCGCCTCCGTTAGTGGTTCCTTCTGCTTCGACTGTTCCTACTCCATTTGCGCCCTGCTGGGTGTTTATAACGCCTTCGTCTCTCTCCTTTCGACTGCCACTAAACAGATACCGATGATGATGATGGTGACAACGTCGGCGATGTCGAGTGGTATTCTTGCATCGGAAAACCAGTCGGGCCATTCGTTGTCGAAATGGCTTCGTGGTCAACGTATATAAAACCGGATTTAGGGCAGAGTTTATTGGAAGAACGAGAACCGCCAACCAGGCGTAGAGCTCTTTATCAATGGGGATTCCTTGAAGAATAAAAAATAAAGAAATCATCTCATGTTAAAGCACCTGTTGCACACTTAATTAATTGCTCCCATAATCAATTCCCGTCAAAATATTTTAATTTAATTAACCTCCTCCAAATGTTCGCTACTTCTACAAAGAGTTTAGTTTATTTACCTGAAGAACAATTTATCAATATATAAATTGACAAATTAATTGCCTAATTGTCTTTTAAAGAGTTCTCTGAAATATTATTTATAAAGCCCTATTTAAAAAAAATCTGGTGTGACGGCCGCACACTTACTTTAGATAAGAAAAAGTCGTGTGATGTGCATATTTTCTGCCGGGCCTCTTAAGTACTAAAGTACTTTTAGTTTTTTTGTCAAAATTTTCGTTATTTATAAAATTTTAAAGTTATCTGTTCTTATATAAATTTTTTATATATATTCTTATATAAATTTTTTTCGAAAAAATGAACAGTTTTTGAAATGGAGAGAAATTTCTTTATAAGTGACCTGAGATTCCAGCGCGTCTAGAAAACGTTATTAGTAGAATAATAATAATAATAAATAAATAATAATAGATATTGTAATGAACGTTAATATATTCAATTAAAATATAAATAATAGAACACAGAGCCTCAACATTCGATTGAGAGAAGTGGCTGATATTTAGATGGCAAAAAGGGCCCTAAAGCATTATTATTATAGTTCAGCAAATTTTTGTATGTTGGGAAATTATCAGGCAAAATTCCTTCTATTTTTTAATGAACGTTAATATATTCAATTAAAATATAAAATTCCTGCTTCAATAAAATATTATTTGTAATAATCATTAAGTGAAAGTTATGTGACACCCCAGATTTTTTTTTTGGAATAGGTGTCGTGAACATAAACAGAAATTTCACATTCTTTTTCTCATCTCTCCTCTTTCTTGATTTATTTTAAGAACATTGTTTATATATCCCTAACAATTTTCACTTTCAATTTAT
Organism: Anisolabis maritima; assembly: GCA_010014785.2. Lineage (NCBI taxonomy): Eukaryota > Metazoa > Arthropoda > Insecta > Dermaptera > Anisolabididae > Anisolabis > Anisolabis maritima. The sequence goes on from JAAAKE020104943.1 coordinate 7,318, forward strand.
TTTTTCCATTTGATTTATTTGTTTAACCATTTGGAAATAAAGGCTCATCAATGTCATATCAAAAATAAATGTCCATCAATCTTAGGTTGTCCAAAAGCTCTCGCTTTTCTTAAATGTATCGAACAGGTGTAATGATTTCATTTTATTTGAATTCTCAAGATACTTTTTGGTCCTTGGAGCGTTTATTTTTGCTTGGTGAAAATTACCTATAAAAAATATCAACTTTTGATTTCATATAATAATAGAACACAGAGCCTCAACATTCGATTGAGAAAAGTGGCTGATATTTAGAGGGCAAAAAGGGCGCTAAAGCATTATTATAGTTCAGCAAATTTTTGTATGGTGGGAAATTATCAGGCAAAATTCCTTCTATTTTTTAAATACAACAAAGTAGGAAGAAAAGTGTGAATCGAACCCAGAAAGCCAGGGATTCTGATTTTCTTTAAATATGACAACATCCAAAAATGACTAAATTAAAAAAAAAAATGCAACACTATTAAAGTGAATGACATACAAATTTACAATACTTAATTGTTCAATAAATTCTTTGAAACTCTGTATGAAAATAATTTTGAATAAAATATAGATAATGGGCGAATTAAACAATTCGCCAAAATAAAAGTAGGAAAATCAATTTTTTTTTTATTATTTATTTATTTTTCAACTTAGAAGAGGCGTAATTGAAATTTTTGCTCGGGGCGATTCAAGTTATAGATCCGGCAGTGATAGAACACATTCGTCTCTTTTTGACTTATTATTTTCATGTCGCCAAGTTATCATCGGAAAGTGATTTCTGGAACGTAGACGATCTCTCTATAAACAGATCCTGATCCTATACGTCCAATAGGAAATTGGTATGCTTATCGCATTGTAGATTGTGTCGAAAAAAATCGAAAGCCTAAATAGAGAAGGAAAATCTGATGTGACGGCCGCACATCACCCTAAGATAAGGAAAATTTGTGATGTGCTGTACCGCCAGATTTTCAGACTCTCTAAGCCATTTAATGTACAGTCAATTTAATCAATATTGTTAGAGTAGTTTAACAAAAAACTCAAAAACGCACAAGAGCAAAGTAGGTGCCAAACAATTCTGGGGGATATAAATTAAGTTAATACATTTTAAAGATCATCTAATAAATAATTGATTTATGAATTTTAATAAATTATATATAAAAATTTAATAAAAAATAATTTACCAGCTAGTGCAAGAAATTTGACAACAATGACTGGAAGCCAGCAGAGACAATCTGTAGCCACGATTATTGCAAAACGTTGAGCGAGGGCACGGTCGTTTCTACGTTGCGTAGATCTTAAAGCAGCAGCTGAAGAGCGAATCGCTCCAAACATTCGCCAGTAAGCCCAAGAGATGAATAAAAGAGACAGAGCGTTCAGTGCCATGAACATAAATGCGGAGTATTCCCAGCCCTGGGCCAGAAACACACCCTAATTAATAATTATTGTTTTACTTTAATTAAATTTAAAAAATGCTTATAATTAATTTACTCTAAGAAAATTGAAATACAGTCGAGACATTTTCGGAATCTCAGAAATTTTAATCCCACTCTAAAGCACTGTTAACAAAAAGTTTTCCCCAGTAAAAGTCTCTCACACTCCTAAAGCTGAAATAGAACGACGACCGCATTTTTTCGTCAATAAACAAAATTACTTCATATATTTCAAATGATTTTCTCAAATAACAAATGACTTGCTCAACAGATAAATTTTGATTTGATATATTTCAAAAAAATATGTTCATAGAAATTTCCAAAAATGAAGATAAAATTATTTTAGTATAATCGCCGACCTGATTTTATTCGCGTGCCGGATGAAAGCAACTCTCGGGCCGGATTCGGACCCCTGATTTAAGGGGAGCTGCATCCTCCTATCACCCTACCCCGCCTCTTTGCCGTTCCAAGAATAACTCGACTGTAAACTTTTTTGAATGAATAACTTAGAAAAGAGCCTTTTAAGGGAGGGGGGGCTCTAATCTCTTTGCTAACTGCTATCATCAATAAAGAGCCGAAAAAAGCATAGTGAGTAAACTATATTTTAACAAAATAGAAAATAATAATTTATCTCCTTATTCATTGTGTTTTTTTTTTATTATAAGTCAAGTCGGCATCTGAGGCCATAGAGACTTTTAGGCATATTTATTTACATCAATTGGTATCCAAATGATTTATATAAATTTTCATCGGACTGCCTGGGATCCGAACCCAGACACCTTGATTTTTAAGGTTCATTTTTGACACTATCTTTAACCTCTTGGTCACGGGTGAGGGGGAGGGGCAAATTAAAGTTAGAGAAAAAACAGACAGGCTTGGAAAATTTTTACTTTAGGCACATATGGTTTGAAATTGATTAAATATAATTAATAATGAATGAATGAATTTTTTGATATAGTTAGGGATGCTATAAATCAATTGCCAACTTTTGTATTAATTTGTTACCAACTTATTAAAATTATTATCTTTTATATTATTAATATATTAATATTTTGGAGCCACTGCAGATTGTGTGCCCCGATATCGCAGGGGTGCTACAACCAATTTAGGACTTCAAAAAGAGATGGCCATGAAATTATCATGTAGGGGGTGGAGTGGTTTATGAATAGAACGAAACATTTACTTGACGATGATGAATTATTAATTCTGGAGTTGAACGTGCTTTGGATTTTTTTCTGTTTTTCCACTCAATGTTAATCAAAAAAATTTAATTTTTTAATATATTTCACACTAACCCTACTCATCGTAAATGTTTACTACAATAAATATTGTTCTTTCTAAATATAATACATACAAAGTAAAAAAAATAATAGTATATTGATTTTTTTTTAAGTTTTTTTTTCAGCCAATTGGTAGCCAATATAATTTAAATCAATTTGTGATGCTCAGGACGGAGTGATTTTTTCATGCTAGAGAATAGGTTATCCCAGCCCACGAAGAATATAATAAATTTCAATAATAAATGTTTAATGTGAGGACGCCAAGTTAAAATAAATTTATGATTTTTTTAGAAATGTTCAAAATTTCCTGTGCTTCAAGGAGTTTCAAATAACCTGGCTGCGATCCTCATGCAAATGGCCCTACATAATGTACTGTAGAAAGTCTGTTTTATTCAACAAAATTTGATATTCCAAAAAATATTGGGAGAAAATTTTTGTGTTCTTTTATCGGATTTTTTTTTATACTTATGGAATGAGAAGGATATGCTATGAAACTTCCCTTGGCTAAGTACTTACAGGAAAGATTCTAGTAGCAAAAGAAAATTTAATTTTTTCTCACCTTAGCTTCTGGGTCGTGAATATGAAGCGGAAGGCAGAGTCCATTTCCCGCATAGAACTCAACACCGAAGTAGGATATATGTGTAAGAGGTAAACCGGCGATAAAAAGAGCTACGCTCCAGATGAAAGCGCAACGTAACAGAGCTGCATGACGCGTAGCAGCGCGTCTTAATAAAGGTGCCGAGATGGATACAAAACGTTCCCAAGTAATTACATCAAGAATTAAAACTGAAGCTTCAACACTCGAGGTGGAAATCGCTCCTAAAAAAATGCAGGATTTTAGAAGAATGGAAACTATTATTAATGTTAAATAAAATTTAGACAGACCAGAATTTTTTTTTTTCTAATGTGCAACAAATGGCCGCCTTTTACTAACTCTGATTTTCGTCTGTAATGATAACCCAAGCCTAACTTTTCATTGCTTGGATGTACCATGACATAGGTTCTCAAATACCTTAAGAATTTCCAAGGGAGCCAGGAAAAAATATTGAATCCAAGAAGCCAAACGACTTTTTGAAGAGCTATAGTAAAAATATCAAATTAAAAGCCATAACCCAAAATTTTATTGAAATTTAATTTAAGTTACTCCAGTAAATGCAACTCCTGAACACATATTCCTTACTTGTCCCTTATTTAACTCTCCACGCTCAAAATTATTCAATGAAATAGAACCTAACTTTTGCGACCCTCTTACATTTCATAAAATTCTAAAAAACCCTAACTGTAGTGTTGTTAAAAATTTAGTTAAATTTATAAATGTATGTAATATAAAATTTTAAAGAATGCTGATTTCGCTTTGTTTCTGCTTTAATATTGTATTTATATTGATTTGTTTTGTTATTGTATTAATATTCCTTTTTTTTATATTGTATTGTTTTTGTCTTAATCTTTTATTTATATTATTTTATTGATTTTGTTGTTTCTATTTTAATATTGTTTTAATATTATTTTGTTTTGTGTATTGATGTATTAATTATGTATATTGTTTTGATTTTATTTTGTATTGTATTAATATTGTTTGTTTTTTTCATATTGTATTTATATTGTTTTAATTTTGTATTAATATTGTATTTGTAATCAATGTACTGTAAGGCATGGCCTAGTAACCTGACCTAAATAAAAAAAAAAAGTTACTCCAAAGTTGGAAAAATTTAGACAAATTTCCAATAAAAAACTAACAAGAACCATTCGAAAATAAAGAATATACAAGGAAAAAATTTTATTTGGGATCCTCAAATAAAAATCCTGGTTACTGATTGTATGAGCAGGGCCGGCGAGAGGCAGTCGCCTGAGGTGGCATATTTTGGGGGTGGTATTTTGCTTTATTGATTTTAAATTAAAATTATTGAAAAAAAATCTAACACGAATATTATATAAAATTTTTTTAAATAAAATTAATTAATTTGTAATATATAATATAATTATGTATATAAAGTATATTTTAACACATTTTTTTTTCTTTAATTATATAGTATAATAATAACAAAATGATACTCTCCTCAGGCGGCAAAATCCCTAGCGCTGGCCTTGTGTATGAATGAATAAATATAATAATAATATTTTTTATATAGTATTTTGTAATTATCTTTATTATGTTTTTTTTTTTTTTTTGTAAAATATATGTATAAAATAATGGATGCTTGGCTGAATTTCTAAAGCTAACGAACGGGAATAAAAAAATATATTTTTTATTTCATTGCAAAATTAAGGTTTAGTAAATAAATTTAAATTCTGCCTACTGCTTTAAAAATATTTAATCTTATTCGTTGAATAAAAAATTAAAATTTGTTGCAGCAAATATTAATATCAATATATCACTATTTTTTATAAAACTACTTTTATAAAATTGTTACAGAATGTTTAGAAGTACGGGATGATTGTTTTGAGTAGGCGTTTGGTGGCTCCCAGGGACCATTCAGTTGCGGGGCGGATATGCTGCCGTTACAAGATATCCCGACCTCTCCTTGTTACAAAGTGTTTTGGAATATGAGAGGGAGCCAGGATGTAAAATATTAATATGATTTAAAAGTGGGCCATGGGGAAAAAAGGTTGAGAACTGCCATAACAGCCAACAATAATTAAAATGAGCCAGTAAGACGGCGTTTCTTACTAAAAATATTCATTCTATGTTACATTCAAATAAAAATTTTTAAAAAGAATTTATAAGAGTCACGAGAGAAATTTTCCTTTGGTAAAAAATTATGATATAATAAGAGATTAATTTTTTTTTTGTCTTTCCACATGAAAATCTAGCAGTGCCGGCGGAAGGTGGTAAGCAAAGCATGAGAAGAGGGGCGCCAAAACGGTGCAAAAGTCCATTTTTGTTATATTATATATTTTAAACAAATAGTAGTTTATTTGCCTAATAAATATTATTTTTTTTAAGGAAATATCAAAGCATATAGTATTGGAATTTGCATCTTGATGAGAGCACATCGTACAGTTTGAATTTTTGCCTAATGTAATATAAAGGAGGGTAGATAAATGTAATATAAAGAAGGGAGTCTGCAGCAAAAAAAGAAATAAGCCCTTGGATGCCAAAAGCCGAAAGGAGACGTTTCGGACAAAATTAATATAATATACCCGAATATCACTACACGACACTCACTGTAAAAGAAATAAGATATATGTATACATACATAGTTACATCATGAGAACAATGGGCCTACCACAAATAACAACGAATAAGTGACTGAAGATGGACTAATAAATTTTGTTCGAAACGTCTCCTTTTGGCTTTTGGCATCCAAGAATTCTTCCTTTTTTGCTGCAGTCTGCCTTTTTATTCCTTATCAGTCTCCAACAGCAACTGACTAGTAATCGATTAATGCAATAAAAGTAAACTAGGTGAACCGAATTTTAAAAAAGAATATTTTGATTTACAAATTCATTTGAGTACTGAGAACGTAAATGAGGAGGAATTGTGGAATTATGTCTATTTAAAAATTTATTTTAATGTGAATTACCTCAATTCAAAAAACTACTTGATGCTCTATATAACTATTCTGGATAACGGGCCAAATTAAAAATAAAAATATCAGGCGGGCTGCCCAGATTAATATTAAAATTTAATAATATATAATAGTTTTAAGATAATTTTTATTCAAAAATAAAAGGGATTAAACTTAGAGGTTAACATAAAAAAATTAAAGTAGGGAACTATTAAAATAGTAAATTCATATTTTATTAAAATAACATTTTTTCAATTCCATATCCTCCGAAAGGGGGGCTCTTAAACCCACTAGGCCAGTTTTTATCCGGGCGTTAATTTTGGATGAGCCAGATTTTTAGATCATATGTGAATGCAATGCAGGTGGGTCACAGGTTGCCGACCCCTGTTCTAACTTATATTCACAAAATTAATATTTTTTTTTTGACGGGGTACCAATTACTGTTTAGCACAAGTGAGTGCAGATTAGCTTTTCTCCAGTCTAGAAAACCAGTAGCCTTCGAATCATATTTTTTTTTCATTTCTGTTTTGTTTCAGTTAAGTTAAAAAAAAATTAATTCGCTTTGGTTTTGATCCCGAATTGAAAATTTTTTTTATTTTATTTTGGTTCAGTCAGTAAAAAAAACAAAGAACCTAATTTAAATGTCGCCGACAAATTGTAAATAATTTGGCGACAACTGTATAAATAAAATAAAATAAATTTTATTATAAACCACACAAGTTTTCTATTTCTGTTTCCACATCAAAGAACCTAATTTATATGTAAAATTTCATCCCCTCTCTCTTGTTTTATCTTTAAAGGGTAAATATTTATCTATTAATAAATAAAATTTCATAAAGAAAAAAAAATGCAGCACGACGAACAGACGCACTAATGGAAGGACATGTGGGATTTGTTTCTTTATAGCTATCAGATCTTATTTCTTTCGTAGGAAGGGGGAGAAATAGATGAAAGCCTTCTAAAGTAGATTTAAGAGCATTGTCTTTAGTTTTACAAATTACGAAAGAATACAGTAGTAGTGAGAGGGTTGCGAACAATCGAGAGGCGTAAGTTAAAATTTAGATTTTTTGTGAATGAAGGGCAATCGTTTTATATATGGCATCAAACCTTTTACATTAAAGTAGATTAATAATTTTTTCTTCTTTCTCCATTTATATTATTATTTTTAATCTGATGAATTAACTGTCACAATTTGTCATTTTTTTGTTTTCTTTAGAAAGCACTCATACAGTATTAAGATGAATTAGAAGATTGGTTTTAAACTAATGTATATACAAAGTAAAGTGAAGGAGTTGATTACTTAATACTGTTGAAGGAGTGCGAGTCAAACACAATTTAAAAATGGATTTTTTTTTTTTTTTAATGAAGTAGAAAACAAACCAAGTTTATAATTAATTCAATTAATAAATATTTTCTAAAAGAAAATTAAAATGAAACCCAACACATCCAATTTTTGTTATAACAAAATTAATTTATTAATGAATTTTTTTCTGCTCCGATAAAATTATAACACTCCGCATAAAGATTGTATTTTTTTTTTATTATATTTGATTCTTATGCATGGGCGTACCGAGGAGAGGGTGCAATGTAAAATTGGTGAGGGGAGGGCAAGAAATGGTATAAACTTGAACCCTCCTGTATTTCCTAAATGCAGGTCAATAGAATGTTTTCTCAAAGGCAAGAAGAGAGCAGATCAAAAAATATTTAGAATTAGAGAAAATTATATAAACTTAAAAAGTCGAGAATCTGGTTATAATTAAAAATTTTCAGAGACCTTGAAAGTAAATAAACCCACGATTAATTATTCCAAAAAATTTTAAGTTTTTTAACTAGTTTAATAAAAATAGACAATCAAATATATGAAAAAAAAAAAAATTATATAAGAACTACTTGGAGTTATTATTAATATTTAGTTTTATAAATAAGTAGAAATGTATGTAGAATTTATTAAAAGTAAAATGACTCTGTTTTTTTAGAACAATATTTAATAAAATAATTGCAAAATTTAAATAGGTTTCTATTGAAGATGTCTTACTATAATATGAGCGATTCTTTCTCTTTTGATGGAATTTGTGTATATAAATTTTTATGCAAATATTAATTCCAAGGCGGCTGTTTTCTTTGGAGTAAAGTCCAAGCTCTGGTTTCATCAGGGACAAAACAATTCAATATCAATAAATAGAATTTTTTATTTCAAATATTTATTATTATTGTTCACAAAACATTAGAAATAAAAAATTCACCTGAATTATTATTGCCAAAAATTAGGAATTTGTTTTCTTATTTCAACATAACGTTTCGTTTCCTGAGTAATAAAATTTATTTAAAATATTTGCTTACTAATTCATCATTATGGACATATCATGGATATCAAATTTTAATATAGGCTTTATCGTTTAAGTCTTGGCCTTTGATGCCGGAAGACAAAAAAAAATGTAGATCACTGCTGATCAATGACCGGCCGGATTAAAGGGGGAGGGGTGAAAGTTTGCACAGGCACATAAAGAAAAAATCAATGAAAACAAATAAAAACGGCCTATTTAGTGAAAAAATAACTCAATTTCATTATGAATCGTGAATTCTTCATTGTTATATATCTATACCCCCTAATGATATAGGAGGGGGAATAAAATATGAAAGCGTCTATTTACTTTCTCTTACCTATATATTTAATATATACTAAGAAGGTATTGCAATCGCAAACAAAATAAAAGTCGAGATGTCAACGGAAATACACGTTTTGAGGACCTGATTCTGGTGTGACGCACATCATACAACTTTCTCTTACTTAAGGAAAGAGGTGCTGACACACCAGATTTTTGGCATCGGGCCCCATAGATAGTCGTTCAATGTACACCCTTATTTTGTTTAATAAGTGAGAGATTCATATGACTAGCACTTTGTTTTTCGAAAGATGACAGTGACCAACCAACCTGCGCAAGCTAGGTGCGTAGTGACCCATCATGCGCAGGAACTTTAAATTTAATCAAAACGTTAAAATGGTTTAAGAGAAATTCACAAAAAACCTAAAAAAAAGTACAAGTGGAACCCAAATAATTTTGAGAGGCATAAAGGTTGATACATTTCAAAGATCATCTAATAAATAATTATTTTATGAATTTTAATCAAAATTGTAACACTTCCGGTTGACGGAAATAGACCAAAAGTTGATAGAGATTTATGTTTTTGCTGTAATGCACGTAGATAAAATTTGGTTAATCTACTTTAAAGCCTGCTTGAGTTATCGTGCTAATAGAATCACACATAATTCGCAAAATGATATTTTTGGACTCAGGGAGGCTCAAAAAGTCAAGAAAAATCAAAATCTTGAGATCGAATTTTTGGACAATCACCATACTATACTTCGAGCAAGTAAAAAGGAAATAACGAACACTTATCATGCCAAATAAATACATAACTATTCTTTAAACAAATAATGTTTTTAGAATTAGAAAAAATATAATAATTAAAAATGGTATTTACCTGCCCAGTTACAAACGAGGCTATGCCTCCATGAGTAGTCGTGCTGTAGATAGGAGTCGCGGAAGAGCCAGTCCGCAACTGCAATTACTACCAAATAAATGCCCATGAGAAGATCGGAGAAAGCAAGATGTTTTATATAAAGAGCGTGATGGTGAGCGGTAGGCTCTCGGGTGGATAGACGTCCAAAAAGCACTAAGCTATTGCCGAAACAAGCAACCGTTGCCATCAACCAAACACTGGAAAAGGAAGAAAATAGTCTTTTTAAAGAAATTCTTTAAACTAAAGAAAAAAATTTATATTTTTGCAGTAAATTTATTTTAGAATAAATAAAATATCCGCTTCTATAATTTCACAAAACTTCAGTTTATCTTGAAGTTTTATTTATTTTTATATTTTTATTTAATATAAAATTTAAAAAATTGTTTTTTATATAGTATGATTTCCTCATCTTATCTTTATATATTTTTTCAAATCATGTTAAGAGAAAACTCTTTGTTCTCACAAAATAATTGGCAACTTGGATACATTTTCAAATTAAAAAAAAAAAAATTTCACGTTTAAATAATTAATATTGGAGGAAAGGGGGGGGGGGGCATAAGGTAATAGAAGAAATACCAACCTTACCGCAGGGAGCCCGGATTCGCCAACCGCGTATTTATTTTAGACGATAC
>JAAAKE020104954.1:5838-17702 GCA_010014785.2 Anisolabis maritima
ATAAAAAAATTACACCACCCCTCCAGAACATAAAATATTTACGGGTACAGTTTTGGCGAGTGTTCGAGTGACATCTGAAGAGGTTTTTTTTTCGGTATTTTAGGCCTTTTAGACTCCGCTCTTATTTATTTATATTCATTGGAAGCCAATATAATATAAATAAATTCTTGTTGCTCAGGACGGGAAGCGAATCACTGACACCAGGTACGTGAGGCGGTACCTCTGCATCAAGGTACAAGGGCTAATGAGGAGTACGAAAGCAAAATAAATATTCTCATGACATTTACGTTTTGTGATTGTTCTGACGACATTCGTCACAACTTTAAATGTCCGCTATGCTATTCAGGGCTTATTTACTTTTGAATGTGAATATTTTTTTTAATAATATGTTACATGTACTGCAAATTTTGTTAAATATAATTATCAGGATTGAACATAAATATAATTATCAGGAATGATCAAGATTTTACGATTTTTTTGTTTTTTATTTATTTATTTATTTTTTAGTTAAATAAAAATAATAATAAATAAATAATAAAAATAAAAATTTTCCTAACACTCACAAACGCCCTATTAATATTATAATATTGTTTAAAAAGGATTTCTTTTTCTTTTGCGAGCGCCTCTTCTAAAGCTTGGTATGTCGCTGATAATAAAATATACATTTCTCACCAGCCAGCTCTGAAGAAGGCCTAGACCAAAGACCGAAACGTCAGGAGGGCATTTTTGAAATCAAAGAAATTCGGCTTGAATTTATTTAAATTAATCTTATCAAAGGAATTTTTACATAATTATTTGTGTTGTTTTAATTCGTGAGGGTCGACTGAGTGTTGCATGGTCAGTCCGCCCAACCTTAATCCTAATTTTTAGAGACTGTAACCACTACTTTCGATTACAGCTGCCTAATTGTAATGACCAAAGCTGGGTGAAGCTTGTTCCAGACCCACATGCGTTGTCGTGCCTCATGCGAGAATCAAACCATGACTTCGCGGCAGGTGTCGGGCTTGATAGGCTCTCGAGCAGGGAGTCGGTGTTTCTACAGACTTAGAAATTCTAGATGTTTATCGGTGATTGTTGTAAAAGTTTCTCAATAGTATTTTTTTTAAGAAGAAAAAGTATTTCAACATTAGATATTCACATCAAATCTCAGAAATGGTCAAAGGAAGAGTGCCATACATACAAATGACCCCTTTATTATTAATATAAATGCAATGAATTTATGAAGAATATGGAAGTAGGGTACGGCTCCCCATACCGATTATTGAAGCCTCCTATTAAATGATGATGATGATAATGATTATCCCCAAACGAAAGACAATTTGTAGTCTGTCCGGCGCCGTCAGTCACCTTAAGAGAGTGTGCGCCTAGTGGGGGTCGCAGTGGGCGGGGCGAAAACGAGAGTGGGCGTGGTCGAGGGGCGTGGCCATCAGGCAAGCCGATCGATAACAAACAGAACGAATGTACGGTACAGTTGGGTCTCAAAGGAATTCCCTCTCTCCCTCTGTAAACCACTTGGGTCATTGGATTTCAACATATGGACACGATCAATGCTCTCCTGATTCAATTAACTGGCTAACTGCCATTTCGATAAACAAAAGAAGAATCTATTATAATAGATTATCAATTAATTATTAAATTAAGCTAAATGGGCAAGCATGGCATAAAGTGTTGAAAAAAATATTCCACTTACTCTTGCTATGCATAAGTTGAAGACTAAATGGTTATAACAATTGAATCTTTTAATCGAAATTCCGAGGTCATAATTTCAAAATAATTGTTTTCTTATCTATAAATAGGCTTATATAAAAGCAGCCAATCGTAGCTCTTTGATCCCTAACCCTCGAACAGGAATTTTTTGGGTCCCTCAGATGCTAATTTAGATTTTGACACAATTACGGCTGTGAAGAAAATCTTAAATATAGAATTGGAAGGATCAGCCAAAATAAAAAGTTTATATATAAATACATATATATTATTTTTGATCTTGGAGACGTTTCGAGACAATTTTATTATCTCATTTGTTTCATGAACTGATGAAGAGGTGGAAGCATCTCCAAAATAAATAAGGGAAAGTAAAAAGTATTCTACTTTGGCTGACTCCGCCCTTTCAATATTGAAAATAATAGAGAATTTATTTTATTATATGAAATGAACTTTTTTAATTATAAAAAAATTATTAGATTTAGTATTCTGGAACCCACGACACCAACGCAGACAAAGAGAGCTCTCAAATGACATCTTTTACAGTATGTTTTTAAATTTAGAGGATTTTTAATCTTCAGCTGACTCTTATAGATTGCTACTATTGGTTGATATAAAACTTCTTATTCAGATTATACATGATAATTTTGCGCAGCGCATAAGGCCCGAAAAGGCGAGACGTCATTTGAGTAGCTGCTTCATTGGCGGAAATGCTCCAATTAGAATTCAGCGCATCAAGACATATCAGGATAAAATGAATGTTTAGGAATAATAAATATAAGAGTCACCAATTTCTCCACGGAATTTTGAATAGCAATCGTTAATTGTTGATTAGACAATATATCACAATTAATGGAAAGTTTGGATCGGACTGGAGAATGCCGCCTCCAGGATCAATGCTAAACATTATTGGTTGGTTGCAAAAACAAAAGTGTGAAAAGATACCAACTGGTTAAAGATACAAGGGTTCATAAATTATTATAGTTGGTGTATGTGTAGGAAGTTAGGTAACATAAATGACCTGACTGGAATACCTCCTCTACGCATGCTCAGTTGTTTAATTTCTAAAGAGATTTAACTGATCCGTTCTAGAGGATCTCTGAAGCGACATATCAAAAAATCCATTAATGAATTGGTAATTTGCCTAGCTCCCAGCATCAAGAAAAAACGAATGAATTAGTGCACCGCATACTACAATCAAAATTATTAAAGTAAATTTAAGTGGCTTGTCTGAAAAGATTAAAATAAAATAATGAGACAAGGTAAAAATCAATATGTCAATTAATTATCTTTATTTAGCATTTAATGGCTCTGTTTTCTCCTTTGGTTAGAAAGAGAAAGAGAGAGAGAGGTGGGTGGGTGTGTTTTGGTGCAAATGGAGAAGCTGGTGAAGCGGATGCTGCGAGGGGGACCATGACGGACAGCCGTCACTCATCCCTCCTCTCTCTCTCTCTCCCAAAGAAAAATATCCCGTGCACGCAAAATGCACGGTTGTGGTTGTTATAGCACTTGACTTGGAGCAGGGCTCAAACAGGAATAGATTTGTCTTGTGGGCTGCTGGCTTGTGTCTTTGGGGGCTGTAACAAGAGCTGAGTGGCACAGACAAGACGTGTGGTCCCCATTTATACCACGGACAGATAGACAGACAGACGCTCACTATCAAAATTTATTTCTATCTACCTTTCTATCTATCTATCGTTAAATCTTATCATCGTCTTCATTCGAATTTAACAAATAGCGTGGTAATCATGGAAATTAATTAGGAGCAAGACATACAAATTTTTATTAAAAAAGTGATCTAATCAGATGTTTGACGAGTGGATTAGGGGATGGTCTCTAACCTTTTCACAGCAGTGGACCGGCGAAAATAAAAGAAATATATCGTGGGCGTGAGTGAGTAAAAGAGAAATAAAAACTAATTCAGACAGTATTTTATTTATTAAATCAAATATTATACAATTGCCCTCATTTAGTAGCTACAAATTTTTAGCCCGTCGGTGCCGGTCACAGGTCGGTAAACAACACCAGTTGCAAGCATACCAAGGGCGGAAGAAATTTAAGGGGTCCCTGAGAGATTTTGAAAAATTGCTAAATTGCTATATTTTAAATCTTTTAATTTCTATCATAACTAGCTGCACCACCAGCCGTCGGCTGAACCCCAAAATTAAATACTTAAAGCCACATTGTTTAAAAGAGATTTAGAACTTGTAAATATAGATTAATTGAATTTTTAGAATTTACTAGTTTTAGAGATTAGAAGTGAGTTTTCTCAAATATTAAATCTACCCTAAAAAATCCACCAGAAAATTCTCTACCGATTGAAAATACTCCATGAAAGTCCGTCAAGCAGTTTCCATGCGATTCATTTTTTTAAAGTTTTTTTTTTCAGTATTTGAGGCTATCCTTATTTATTTATACTAATTATTAGAATATAATATAAATAAATTTTTGTCGCTCAGGACGGGAAGCGAACCAGTGACCTTTGGTACCTGAAGCAATAACTTTACCTCTGCACCAAGGGACAGGGCAAATGCGATACATATAGATCATGAAAAATTCCATTTAAGTTTTTTTGTTAATAAATAATTAAGCGCCACAATTATTATTATATAATTAATGATTTATATTAAATTTTATTAGAGAGCTCTGTGGAGGAGACGGTAGAGTGTAACCGTTCTGTATAGGAGATCGGTGTTCTGGGTTTGAGGTGTGTGTCCCCGGGCTTGGTGGGTTTTTTTCATTAAATAAAAATATTTAATGTAAACAAATTCTCAAGATTCCCTGGATTGGAAGTTTGGATCCCATCCCAATAGAGGCAACTCTACGAAGAGAGGGAGATTTCCTAACAATGATGCACTCTTCGCAAAGAGTAGGCTACACGACGGTGCTGTTAGAGTCCTTTCTCAATTCGGACATCCTCCCTAGCATAGGTAAGCTTGATTAAAAGAGACTGTTAGGAATTAGAATTAGGAATAGTTAGCAAGCTAGAAATTAAAACAGGCGCAAGGGTTAGAGATAGGAAATCAAGTAACTTCACGAAGTGTCGATAGATGGCTACGGCCAGAGGTCGGCTGTGTTTGATATGTGTGTCTCCGTGCATGAAAGCACCTCGGGTAAATAAACGGGGAACCCGGTAGGTGGAACTATACGTTCCAAATGAAATGAAAAATACGATTGAATTTTATTTATTTGATTGCGGAAGGTAGAGGTGAGTAGAGAGGTGAATTACTCCTCACTCCAAGAAAATGCCCCGGGAATGGGCCAGAGACAGAAACGGGCGATGGGGTTTGGTGTGTTCCATCACCGCACAATACACCAGGAGTAACAAACCGGGAAATTCTTTTTTGAGGGTTTTGATACCTTTAATTAATGGCTTTTCCTTCAAAAAATCCTCCTTTTGACTTTTATAATTAAAGCGAATAGAGAAGAGAAAATAGAGATTATCTGACTATTCAGATTATTTATATATTTGATAATATAATAAGTCAACAAGTAGCTGTTTATTTAAAAATAATAAAAAAAAAGGGGCGACAAAAAAATATAATCATTTTTATAATAATTCGAGAAAAAAGTTTTTTCTCAACCTGCTTTGAATTCCTGTTAAAATAGCAAGACAAAATTCTCCAAGGTATGAATTTGTGACGTCAAAAAAGCCCGCGCAGAAATAATTTAAAATTTAATTTAATAATTGAAATTTAAAAAAATTTAATATTTCTATTTAAAACATTAAAAACTGTTTTTTAAGACTTTTTTGATATCTGACTTCATCCATGTTTATTTAAATTAATTGGTCGCGAAAAATAAATTAAATAAATTTTACCGCTCACAACGAGAAGCCAACCATTGACCCCTACCAAGTCAGGAGTTAGGAATTGCGAGTAATCATCGATTTTTATTTTGAACTGCGGTAAGCGTCACATTGAGAATGATTTTATTAATTCGAGAATAAATCCTTTTTAGCTATTGTATTTAAAAAGCCTAATAATAGTAATATAGTAGGATGCATGTGTAACGTCAAGAAAGCCTGCGCAGAAATCACTTAACTATTTTCAGCTTCTGCGGCTAGGTTCACTATAATTATTTATAAACAAACCTACACGCTTCTTGCTCGGAGCTATCCATTGATTTCCTCAAAATTTTTAATTTACTTTATGTAAAAAATCTGTTTTATTTTACCAATTAGATATAAATTTGCTAATGTGAATGAGTTGGGGACCTCCTCCATCCTCCCCGGGGTAAGAGAAAGTTGTGTGATGTCCTATAAAACCAATTTCTAAATAGTATATGCCTATGCAATGGAGAATTTTTTATAAAATTAATTAATGACTCTTTTGATAGATATTTATTTTTTATTTTTTTGAAAGAGCATATTAACATCTGATGAATAATATAACCCTTTCATATAAAAATTTATAAAGAGTTTTTATGAGCTTTGTGGATATTTTGATTTCTTATTTTTATTATCCTTCATTCCCTTAAATGACAGGCATGCATAAAGCTCCCGGGGGAATTTTATCTTTTGAAGTCGAGATTGTCAGTGTGTTTGTGTGATGGTTGAGTAAGACGCACACACACACACGCATAGGTTAAATAAAGCGAGTGTCTGTCTGTCCATGGATAATATGAACCACACGTCCGGATAATCGGGCCATCTTCTAACAACTAACAACGAAATTGGACGGCGATACTTGACAACCAACAAAAAGAGGAGGGGAGGACTTAAAAAAGATCTTTCGAGCTTTGTAAAAAATAAAATAAAAAAATGTAAATAATTAAAAACAAAAATGGTAAATGACGGAAGAAGAAAAAATTAAAAAAATATTCGTATATAAATAAATTTAGTGAAAATTTGTATTTTTTTATTTAATATTTTTGTACTCATTCTGAGAATGTTATTATATTAATTGCATGGAAAATAACCAATAAATAATAAATGATGATGAGCCTAGGTCTTTTTTATTAATTAAAATATTAATATCTAAAAGAAAATACATCCTCAGTTTGCTTGGAGCGCATTTTCCTCGGTCGTATTATAATTGCGATTAAAAGTTTTTCACAAAAAAAAAAAATTGTCGTCTGGGTATTTGTAGCTGTTATGTTTACATGGCTCTAAAGCCAAGAAATAAGATTTGGCGGCCAATTTTTTTTTTTATTGTGAAATCAACACCGCCGTGTTGAGACCATCTTCAGAAGCTGGCTGGGGGTCAAATAATGCCCTAAGTGTACATATATAAGTATAAGTAACAAAATACAATGCCACTAAAAATTGTTCAAGGGTCAAGTGAAATTCAACTGTGAAAGTGGGTTGTAAAGAATAATGCTTGTCTTAGCTCGGGGAACTCGTGGTTGATATCCACGTACTCAGCAACCAACTGACTGTGCAAGGTAATCCAATAATTATGGGAACATAATTTAATATTAATATTATATAATTTTTAAAGCAAATTAACTTTTAAATTTACCATAATTTATTAAAATTTTATTGGGCCAAGGGAGGGGAGAGCTTGAGCCCCCTGCCCCCCTTCAATTTTCCAATCTATAAATTCATTCATATGTTAAAAAATATAAATATATTTCATATTTTTTTGTTGGATTTTTATATATTTTAGTCGAGACCGAACGTACAAATAAAATTATTTAAAATTTTTTTTTAGTTTTTCGTTGTTTTGGAGTTTATAAAAATTAAAAATTAATCAACTTCTCACGCTCATAAAATAATGATTCTTATTATAGGTGTTCAAACCTCAGAAATATTCCTGATAAATCTAAACTGAAAGGGAATGTTTTTTTTTTTTTTTAGAAATTCTTATATTATATTTCTTCTAATTCAAAGATCTTCGTAATAGTGAAGGAAAATTTTAACTTAAAAAATTCTAAATAAGCCTAGAGAAATTTTTCGACAGATTTTACCTAGAAATGTTTCTGAATATGCGACATATTGATGAAAGAATTGTCTACATGATTAAAAAATTCTCAAGTCGCTCTTCATATAACCAACGAATATTTTTTGAGTAATTTTAAAAATTTTTCGTCCAGTTCAGAAACCTAAATATAAGAAGCAAGGTCAGCCAGTGAAATTCAATGGGGTATCAAGAAGAATTCCTGTCATTTGTTAAAGACTATTTGAAGATCAATCAATGCCTTTCTCAAACCATTCAAATAAAGTGGATATGATGACGAAATATTCAAACCCCACTAGTTGTGAAGAAGGACGGGTTGGATCTTCGAAACTTCCGAAATAAAGGCCTGAGAATTATCTTCATAAGAACGTTGTTTCAATTACTGAATATAAGAAATATATTAAAAATAAATAAATAATTTTTGCAAAAAAGCAAAATTTCTAGTTTCTAGTTTTCAAACTCGAAATTTTGGTAAATTTATCAAATATTCGTTTCAGAATGTAAAACTCCTAAATATGGAAATTTATTAAAATCTGGCCACAGAAGTTTTTTGGTCTCAGGTGGTTGAGAAATGCAAAAAAATGACAGGGGTCAGACAAGACGTTTTCTAAAAAAAATTTATTTCAATAAGTTTAAGTTTAAAAAAAAAAACACAAAAAAAAACGGTTATTTAACAAACAAAATCTTTTTTTTTCTCACGTTAAGTTTAGTCAAATATTTGCAAAGGATCTGTTTAAACAGTTTTTTTTTTTATAAAAATCAATTTTTGGCGAAAAAGGGTTGTTTGTTGTTATATATTAAAAAGGAGCATGGGAATGCAAAAAGATTTTTTTTTTCCTTTTTTAAGGTAAAAGAGAACAGGTTAGACAAAGGGTTACATTTTTGGTCCAACGGGTTCACGTGGATTGTGAAAGCGCGAAAAAAAAGGTCACGTGAAAGGTAAACAGGTCACATTATTATTTTTATTTTTTTTTTAATAAAAAAAATCAAATTCTTTCCTTAAAGGGTTGATAAGAAATATTTTTAAGTTTTTTGTATGTGTTAAGAATGCAAAAAACCTTTTTTTCATAAAAAAAAGGGTGGCTGGGCACAGATCCTAGACGTGTGAGTGACAAAGGGCACTTCCCGGGGAACCCTTATTCAAAGGGTTGATCCGCGAGTAAAGGAAATGCCCCTTTTTTTATATAAATAAATGATAAAGGGTTGATTTCTGAATTTTTCTCTATATTAAAAAAAACAGCTGAAAGAGTAAAGGGTTATTCCATAAATCCGAGGAAACCTGAGAATTTCACAAAAAAAATTCTGTTAAAAAAAGGAAAATCGATTGTACGAATGAATAATAATAATATAATATAATATAATGAAGTACAATAAAAGGGTTAGATTTGGAGAAATAATAAGAAAAAAAGAGGGTCATTTTAACGAGTTTATGTTATAAAAAAAAAAGTAAAATTATAAAAAAAAAATTGCTCTTTAATATAGACCAAGTTGATGGCCATTCCCGCTAAAGTAACATCCATGGGAACCTCGTATCCCTGGATAGAACCCTTTTTTTAATTACCGAAAAAAGAAAAAAGATTTTCAAATTTTACTTATGTCGGCATAATATTATTTCTCAATGGGTTATACTAATCTAGAAGAGGAAGGAAAAGAGGAAGGAAGAAGCAGCCAGAAGAAAAATAACTGGAAGAATATTTCATATATAACATAGTGACACTGATGGATATTTTTTTAAGAATTTGATCTTGAGGAAGGACAAAACGTTGACGAGAAATAGCCAGCTTCCTAGCTGCACTAAAATAGTGCTAGTGTAATAGTCCGTCTTCTACATGGAATATAGCCATAATTTATGTCTATATGTACTATCGCAAAAATGAATATTTTTGGTAGTAATAATAATCGATGTAAAAATAGCAGAAACAACCGAGATGCAAAAGCACATCTACTCGTTGAGTAAATGAAAATTACAACCAAAATAATTAAAATAAAAATTTAGGGATCGGGCCTCATTCAAAAATATGATGTGCCCTTATGCTCTCTATGCTATTCTAATCCCGATGTAAGATAATTTTCCTAATTTTTTTCAAAAGCATGCGTTCTTAAAATAATGTGTAGATGTAATATCTTCCCACTCCCAAAAAAAAAACCAACAATTTCGGGATTTGTTTTTTTTTTAATTTTATCAATAGATCATTCGATGATTAGTTATTATGTACCATATATACTACTGTATATAAATAATTAATTCATATAAACAGAATTCTAGTTTTCCACAATGAGATTATTATAATCCTGTCAGACGATGTTAAAATGAAGCGAAAATAATTTCCCCTCGGCTATTTATGGCCGATGTTTCCAATGGGAGGGCGATCCAATTAATATGCCCAGATGCATTTTAAATAATAAGCGAAACAGATTGCTATTGAGATAATGAATTGAAGCAGCATCCCAGAGGGAAACCATTGAGGCTGCATCTTCACCCCCATAGAGGAAGGAAGGGATGGGACCTCACAAGCTCCCTCTATACATAATAATAACACGCTAGAAATTGGCTTAGCGTCGCGCGAGAAGACAATTAAGGGCTGGACATGGTTTTTTATTTCATGCTACAAATGAAGATATCAGGGAAATAGATTAGAAAAGTGGCATTGAAGGATCTGCTAATGCATTAATGATCCACGCAAATCATTAAACAATAAGCGAATATTATTTTTAAAATGCTTTAGATGGCTTTTCCAAGATTAAAAGTAAATCTCACACTCATTTGATTAAAATTAAACTTTAATTGTCTTCGATTATTACTTTGATTTCGTTTTGGCTGAAATGGATTCAGGGGATTTTAAAACACTTTTTTATTTTTTGCGATTACATTAACTTTAACTATCTCACCATGGGTTGGTCGGCAAAGTTAATAGAGAGCATTTGACCTCTAAGAAATCTTTGACCTCCCAATCAAATGTTTAGTTTAAGGTTATTTTATATATATGGAAAAATCTTTTTTACAAGTTCTGGTCCATTCCATTATTCCTTTACTATTCTTTGACATTAATGACAGCTACTAAAGTAACAAAACGATTGTTTCTAGAAAAATTGGAATATTATATATCAAGATTCTAAATGATTAGTATAAATATTTCGATATATAATTATTTATTTATATCTCTAAATTATGCTTAAGTTTTTGCATAAGAAATTATTGGTCATAATATCAAAGAGGATGACTATAGTTCTTACGGTTGTTTTATCTTCCTCTGAATGGGTCGATGATTATAATATTAATGTTGGTTGTTACCCCGGCAAATACCTGCTTGGTCTTGAGGCCCTCCTGCCTATTTGATTTGATTGGGGTGCAAAAGGTCCCCCTGTGTGTCTGCTTTGAGAGCCCCTGGGGCCCTTTATTTACACAGATGGACCCCAAGGGCGTGCTGCTGCTCACTTGAAGGTCCCGCCTCAAAAAGCACACAACACATTCACTATGCTATTATTATTTTTCTTATTCTTATTATTAACATCGGCGATGTTGAGTATGTGTTTCCGGCCCAGCTCAAGAGAGTGCAGGCTACAAGCACGACATACAATGGAAGGAACAGAGTTTTAACTAGGATACTAGAAAGTGACTTTTCGAGTACCTATCACCCATGGTAGGATCCATGGAGATTAAAGCAGTGATCATTGGAATATATGATCCAAAGCGAATTAGGTTCGAATCCAGTTTAGGGAAAGATTTTTGATAACTTCTCATTAGTCCTTGTCCCTTAGAGCAGCTTGCTTCATGATCTAAGAGTCAGTGGTTCGCTTTCGGCCTGAGTGATAAAATTTATTTAAGTTATATTGACTAACAATTAGTGCGAATAAATATCGATGGCAAATAGCTCAAATGCCTAATGAGTGCCCTAGATTAAAAAATATAGATAATAATTTAAATAAACTTCGACATTAAATATCATCTGCATCTCTTTGCTAGTTAATGCTGTTATGACTCGTGTAATCTTGTTAGTAGATGTTTCTTTTCGCCAGCTACTGCCCTAATTTGACAAAAATTAATTTAAAAGTCTAAAACATCAAAAACTATATTCAATTCCTATCTCTATCTCATTTCATCTTCCAGAATATTATTTTGAGTCGCTTTCGGAATTCCCGAAGGAAAAACGGGTAAAAATTCATGGGCTCTTTCTTATTGATAAACAAGCGAGCCTTATGGTTGGTCTCATGATGGAGTGACTATTTTTAGTCTTCACAGATTTCTGATAAGATTCTGGTAAA